>APFE031215888.1:35889-50701 GCA_000404065.3 Pinus taeda
ATTTGAATATATAACTTGATAGGAAAAATCCCTTTTTTTAATCATAAAAAACAAACACACATAAAATAGTGAAAACAAACAAACCTTTATACTCAATATTATAAAAAATAAATTAAAATATACAATATTCAAGTCCTATAATTCCTATTACCATTAATAGTTTAAATACTTTTGTAGTCACCCAAATTAGTTCTAGTGACTAAATAGAGATCACAAGTCCCATAAAGACATTAAAAAATTAATGCTTCAACCGCATTCTTTAAGGACCATTTTTCTCTTATAGTTATGCAAATTAGTTCTAGTCACTAAATAGTGATCACAATACAAACCATTCCCATAAAGACACTAAAGAATTAAAGCTACAACTACATTCCTTAACGACCATTTTTCTCGATACATTCCAAATAGGCTCTTCGCCCTTAAACTATTGAGTTTCCACAATCTTTTTTCAAAGAGAAGGTTTAGAAATATTTGTTCTAAGGTAAATTCATATTCAATTCTACATCTTGAAATCTTATGTATAAAGGCATGGTATCTATATTAATGATTTCTAACTTAGGTCATTTTCACAATATATTAGTAATTTAAAGTTACATTGCATTTCAAAAATTATAAACATTATCTACAACTATTTTCATGAAGATCCATGAAGAAAATAATTCATCTCTATTATTAAACTCAAAATAGACTCCCCATTTCTATGTAGGAGTATGAAGAGATAGGTGAAGGATACACATAGCCCTAGTAGGGCCAAAGAAGCTCTAAGCTCATGGAAATTCAATAACCTATTCCATCATGGAAACATTATGGATAAAACTCTCAAACATCTCCATAATACAATCTTATTGAATACCTAGGTTATTGACATATTTAAAAAAAAAATCATTTATCTCTACACAACCATAGATTCCATAACATAAATCATGTCAAGGGTTTATGAGCTACAAAAATTTCAACTAAGCTCTAACTATGAAGGACTCCAACAAACACCCTATATTTTATGACGTCATTCGATTTATTACATGAACAAATCATTTCTAGACAAATCTTAAGAAATGATAGAAAATAAAAGGATGGTTAACTATTCCGCTCATGTTTTTTCACCATTATTTTAGGTAATTATTTTATTAAATGTGTTTAATTACAAGAAAAATCTTTCTTTTGATGGGTTTCTTAGCTTTGGTAACAACTTCCAACACCAAACCCTTTCATTCAAATTTGCTTCTAACTTGGCTTCATACCCTATTTTACTATGATAACCCCAAAATTTTTATTTGTTTTGTTACCTTAGCTTGTTCTTCCAATCTTGTAACACATTAGCATTTTGTTTTAGTAAAATTGTGTAATGATACCATTCTACTACTATGTTTCCTTGTAAGTTTAGATACTAAACAAAAAAATATTATTGAAACCATCTTGTAGGGCTCATTAAATCAAAGACATCCAAAAACATTACAAATTCTTTTGCATGTAGTTATTATAAGAAAGTAAGACACTATTACATTCCTTATCCAACAATCTTTTTTGAGAATTAACTTAGCACTTCTTACAATCTTCCAAGTAACTTGGTTACCGATGAGTGAGAAAGTATTGTCTAATCTTTTCCATACCATTGTAGCACCATAACTTAATTTTGTTTCTAGTATAATTCAATATTCAAATGCCCTATCTCCCATTTATTTTCCCTTTATTACTTTGTCCCATAACTAAAAAAGATCCTTCGCAAATATTTAGCTATTAAGTATATTGAAAATCTATCTATCTATCTATCTATCTATCTATCTATCTATATTATATTTATATATTAATAGTTATTATATATATTAATATAGTATTCCATAATTTAAACTATTAGGGAATTTTTCCTTGCTTTTTCCTTATCTTTTCAAAAATACCTTCTTGGTGAGCTATGGATGACCTACACATTAAGTAGTTTCCAACACAAACCTAATGAAATCTAGAAGACCTCTTTTAGATAAACACTAGTTTTTAGTCTAACATCAAATCCTTTCTTTTATAATTTGTATAATACATCGAATCTAGAAATTTGTAGTCCTTAGGTTTTAAATGGAAACTAAAACATTTCAACCCTTGATCCAATGAACATAAAGCCAAGGAAAATACTCGTGATTTTTTTCTCTCTAGCTTACTCCCTAGCCCATTAAAAGGAATAAAATATTTACTTAATATGACTTTCATTATGGTTGCTCCATAGTATCTAAGACATTTCAGCCCTTGATCTAATGAACACAAAGTCAAATAAAATACTTGAAAATTTTCTCTTTAGCTTACTCCTTAGCCCATTAAAAAAATAAACTATTTACTTAGTATGACTTTCGTTCTAGTTGCTCCATAATATCTAAAATATTTCAAGCCTGATCCATTAAACACAAAGTCAAGAAAAATACTTGTGATTTTTTTCTTTCTAACTTACTCCCTAATCCCATTAAAAAAAATAAAATGATTACTTAATATGACTTTCATTCTTAATGCTCCCCAGTGTCTAGCAAAGAGATTTTTATAATGGTTAAATCCCCTTTAAGATCCTTAACTAAAGAGTAATATATCATTAACAAAAATTAAGTGGGATATGTAGACTAAACCTACAACTCTCATACCTTTGATGCCTTCTTCCATTTTGAACGTTAATATTAATCCACTTAATCCTTCTAATACTAGAAAATATAGAAAAGAAGATAGTGAGTATATTTGGTTAAGACCTCTTATGAAACTAAAAGGAGATATGATAAAGATCCATTAAAAATCAGAACAAAAGTGGCATGGGATACACATGAAGATACATTAAAAAGCACAAGAAAAGTAGCTTGGGATACACAACACATCATCCAATTAATACATGGAAGCTTCACACCCATTTGCAAAAGTACCAAATTGAAGTACATCCGATTCATGTTAGCATAAACCTTTGCTAAACAAATATACATAACCACAAGATTTTTTCAGCCACAATTTTTTTCAAGCGTAACGGTGTGTAATGCCTCTTGGGTTATACCTATATCATGAGATATAATGCTAGACAACAATTTTTTAGTCTATTATATACAACTTTATAAAGCATTTTATAAATAAATTACAAAAGGTGATGAGCCTAAATTTTTCAAAGGAGAGGGGATAATTATTTTTTTTGGTTGATGGTTATGGAAAATAAAATAAGGATAGCTAGGAATTTTTTTAGGAAGTCTAAATTCCTCAATCACCTTTAGTAATTCACCTTCTAATAAGTTATAAAAACCAAGGTAAATTCCATTATATGGCCATAAGAGCATAGGCCCTTAACCTTAGTAGAAAGAATGAAAGACATCTTTTAACTCTTCTTTTGTCACTTTGGCCTCTAAATCTTCATTTTTTTATGTCATAAGGAAACCTAGGACAAGTCCTTGTTATCATTATAAAATATATAAGTTGAATCAATCTATTTATATAGGTTTTGAAAATGTGTATTCCCAACTCCTTGATTATCCCTAAGAGATCTTTCCCTAGACCCACCAGCAAGTTTAACTTCCAAACTAATATTAACACTTTTTGAAAGTATACAAAATTATTAAAGAAATTTATAGGGTTATCACTTTTAGCCATCTAAGTAGCTCTAATATTAAATCTCTATTTAATTTATTCAATGTGTTAAATGCTATTTGTTCCTTCTCTCATAGATTTTATACATATAAGTTGCTCATTAGAAAAAAAATATAAAGGAAATAGTTTCATGGGCTCCACATTGACCAAATTAAGTTCCTCAAAAAGGTGAAAAAGGTGTCTAATTATCTATGCTAGAAAATTTTCACTAAACCTTATTACAAGTCAGATTTAGGATTAGTTATCTCCCCATGAAAATATTATCACTATCTAGGGTTTCTTGATCTCTTAACTAGTCTTAGAAGGTCTTTTTGTCCTCATAGGTCCATATTAAACAAATACTTGAAAACTTCGAATAAAACCTTTTCTTTTTCCCTATAGAATAAGACTTCTAGAAATAACCTTTTCTTAAATTTCACTCTATGACAAGGCCTCTCAATATCCCCATTATGTCAAAAAAAAATAAAACAAACTAGTTTTCCAAAATGAAAGACAGAATTGAAATTACCTTTGCACTTACACATGGAAACACCATCCTCATATCATTTTTGTATGAATAAGAAAGAGCCATAGAACCTTGTATACTTAAAACATAATATAGTTTTTAACTACCATATCATTATTTTACTAAATCATTTCCTAGTCATATATGTCCAACCAATATCTTAGAAGTATCACATTTGGATATGTCTAGTTGGACACCTTGTGTCATAGGGATACATTCTAAAGGAATTTAGGATAAAAATGATATAATAAATAAAAATAAAAGAGAGGGGAATTCAAAAAATATTACAAGTGTAAAGAAGAAAAGGTAAATAATAATAAAACTGACTAAGTATAAGGTAGACTACAAGGATGGAGTGTGACGTCTATGGGGAAAATGTTTGCGTGGAGGTTAAGTGGTGTGGGGTGAAGCAGTGTGAGGTTTGTAGAGCAAAGGTTAAGTAATGTGTAAAGGAATGTGATGTTTGGAGGAATAAGAAGTGGGGTAACGTTCTACACAATTTAAAAATTGAGCAAGTGAAAAATGAAGTGGATATAAGTTAATTATAGAAGGAATAAGAAGTGGGGTAATGTTCTACTCAATTTAAAAATTGAGTAAGTGAAAAATAAGGTGAATATAAGTTAATTATAGAAGAAAATAGTAGTTAGTTGGGAAAATGTAAAATAAATAAATGAACTAGATAATCATAAAAATGGAAGAGATAGAAAGAATGATAATTAAAGTTTTAAACAAACCAAAATAAAATGGTGATATCTTTGGCATGTATCTTTTTTCTTATTATGTAAAATCCTAGATGAAGTGAATACATGATGATATCCAATGCTTGTATGAATACACCAAATTATTTCCTTGGTAAACCTTTAATTTTTTCAAGGAAAATCCTTCATGGTTAGCCTTTTTGTAAGGGAGAGCTTCATCTTCAAATTGTTCTTAAACTCTTTTTTTGTGGGGGAGTGTTCATGAAGGTCATGTAGCACATTCAAAAGAGAATAATTTGAACTTTAATTTGATGAAGGGTGTTAATCAACATATGGCTCCAAATTTGAGACAATGACCCCTCAAAGGTTGTTGCAAACTAGAGAAGCAAGCCAACTACCTTCTCCATTGGTCTATGCAATCATCCGAAACCATTATCTCAATTGTAGAAAATGCTTACTAGAAAAAGATGATTGAAGTAACAAAATTATATACAAGATCTACCTATCTTAACATACTTGGAGATAATGGTAACTTAAGTATAAGTCAACTTCCAATGAATCCATGTACATTAAAAATGTCTACGTTTTCTCCTAGCCATGTTTGAATTATTGATTTATTAGAAATGTTCTGAAATCACTCCTCCATCGAGCAATACTCATTTTTCCTTAGTGAAACTACAAAAAAAATGATGCTAACAATTTATAGAGAAGTGGAGGGTTGGCTCTTGTTTTTTTATCAACAATATTGTTGTCTTTGAAAATATTACATGCCATATATGCCTATTTTTCGATTTTTCCCTTTGTTGTTGATTCTAGAAAGAATTTTTTTATTATTATAATCTACTTGAGATAAGAACTCAATAACATGAAAGTGATCATTTTTAACATCATTTATGTTGATAATATGTGGACATTCCTCTTGTGGCATTTTACATACTAGCTATGGCCTTTAACAAGCCATTGAAATATTTTAAACACAATGATTTAAATGAACTATTCATGTGTATCAAGTTGAGGTTCATTCAATTCAACTTTGAAGTTATTGTCAACATTTTCTCGATATTGAAAATTTTAGCGACTACAATCCCCCTCTGGTAGAGAATGTGGCTGATAGTATACCTCTTAAAATGAAACATTATGATTTTTAACATTAGGAACATTATTTGATGTAAATATTTTATTGGATTTCTCTTTTAAATTTCCCTTTATATTTTCATGGAAAAAAAATGGAAAGTTTAAGAGATTAATTTCATGAATATTTTCTTCACTGACTTGTGTGCTGAGCCCCTATATTGCAACAACCAAAGCTACCAAATTTAATTATCAACGTGAGGTTCCTACAAACTTAAGAGGTGGTAGTGTTGTATGCACAATAAGCTAATCTATAACCAAGTTACTCTGAGGAAATTGACCAAACCAAGGTATACAAAGAGTACTTTATCAACTAAATCTAGATTTGTGAGAAAAAGACATTAAATAAAAGGAAGTTCTAATCTACTTGTAGGAATGGAAATGTTAATCTATTTACAGAAATGGAAATGTCACCCTACTTTGCAGAATTGTAAAGGCTAACCTACTTGCATAAATGTAAATGGTATTCTACTTACAGAATGTAAACATTAATCTACTTGCAAAATGTAAATGTTGCATCAAAGGAAAGACATTGTCTATAAGAAATAATAATGCCTGCAATAGAAACTCTAGCTTAGTGTTAATGGTACTCAACCCTCCAACATTCAGGGGATCACCCCGGTGTGAAGTCCCGACTAGAACTCACACCATTTGGTGTGGGAGTCCCATTTGGTATGATGGACCGACTCCCATTGTCTTAAACATTTTCTTCAACTCTTGCTTGTCAACACATGAGAGTGGTCTTCTTTGCCTTTGAGAAGTGAGGTTCACGTGCTTGGTGAATGCTAGTGTACCTGTGTCAATGGTTCTTTCACTATAAGGGAGATGGTGAGAGTGAGTCCCAAGTTGGTTGGGATGAAGTCCCAACTCAGCTAGGAACACACAACACAATAGGACATGCACAACTTTCCGAGGAGCAGTCCACACAGATGTGGTAGTCACAACACACAAGGTAAGATAACACATGCAACACTCAATGGATGGTTTCAAACAAGTGCAACAGTTGTTACAACAAGCTTTAAGTGAAAGGTTTGTTTGATGTCCAGGGAGATAGCCCCTATGAGTGAGACAATGTTAACATCATATACAACACATTTCCGTTAACAGATTATGTATTACAAAAAATGAAATAGTTCAAGTTTTCAAAACAGGTTAAAGTAACATGCATTACAAGTGTTCAAGATTACTCTTACAACAATTATAATACATGTGTGAAAACATGTTTCCCTGTTAGCAGGATTTTGAATGAAGTGAAAGTTCCTGGACACATCGTTACACCATACATCACTAACCCATGACCGAGGTGTTGGAGCCACTACTTACTCCTCAAAGAAAAGATTATAGAATCTCTTGGCTATGTGGGAGGAGCTGAGGTGAAAAGTCCTTTTGTTAGGTGCATGACTCCCCAAGCGTAGTTGTGGGGCTTAAAGTCCATATCTTGGTCCAATTTTGTAATCCAAGTTTAAATACTCCACATTTTGTGGTTGCGAAAGGTGTAGTTGTTAAAGAGTCATAGGGTTGTCCGCCCTTATTTTGAAAATGTAATGTCAGTTGTAGAACATCTACCCATGGTCCACAGACCATGGGATTGTATAAATAGAGCTAAGCTCTAAGTAGTTAGAGGCATGGAATTATGGAATCAAAAAGGAAGATCAAACATGTATGAGAGATAGCTCTGAAGTAGAAGTCTAAGTTTTGGGTCCTAGCATAGGTAGAGGCTCTGCAGCGGAGTGCGCGGAGGCCTAGAAGTCCACAGTTGAGTGCGCAGGCCCCTGCAGCTGAGTGCACAGGGCGAGTCAAGTCTATAATTGTACGGAAGTATCAATAAAGAAAGTATTATACAATTTCTGTCTTTATTTTCTATTTATGCATCTGGTTATGTTTGGGTATGAATTTCACTTATAATGCTTATATGATGCGCAAATGTATGTAAATGTATTGGTTAAGTAAATGAAAGTAAGAACATATATTTACGTGAAGCTAACTAAGATTTGTAATAAGACAAGTAAGATACTTAGCGTAGTTTGGGAAATATCACAATTCGCTACCCTATCAATGCGAAAGTATATCAGCCCTAGGTTAGGGTTGCATGAAAGTTGATTGTATCCTTTCGCGAAGGTACTGAAGTGTGGAATAGAGGGCTAAGCAACCTACGCGCATGCATGTATAACTGGGATAAATTGACATCACAACCATCTCAAGGGTGTGGAAACTTGGTTCCAACATCCCCCCATACTACTTCGGGTGAGACTTCAGTCCACGCTCCACGGGCTGATGCCAAAAGGGCCAGTAGTGTAGGGATTTGTTTGGCTAACTAACGTTGAACCTGGTCAGGTCCCCACAAGCCAACACGTTTACATGTACAAATGAGTGAGTATTTATAGCAAAGGGTGAAACTGACCCTTGTGGCTATTCGACTATCATCATGGTTGTTTGACTTCCATGACTTTTCGACATTGCATGACTCTTCGTACAATAAGTGAGTCTCATGGACTTCCACGTTAAATTACGTTGATTGAGAACATACCCATACTAGAGATGTGGGTGACATGACTCATGACATGGCTCAACATGACAGTGTTGGTACATTTGTGTTGCTACTGGAGTCCATGTCGAGCTACAGTGATGCTAGGTGATGGATGTCTTCATGGTGTAGCACAACTTCACCTCCGCATGGCAAAGTGCATGGAGTATTCGATGGTATTTGGTTCGCTTGATGATGCTTTGGCATGTTGTTCCTTGCCTACATGTTGAACGGTTGATAGGCTCATCTATTCACAAAAGGTGCATGTTTGTTCGTTCGTTCATTCGTGAGCACATCTTGCATGTTTTCACGTTCATCCATCCACAAACACATATTTGCATGATCATCTATTCACGAGCACATCTCGTCACATGCGTCGTTCATTCGTTCATTGGTGAACATGTCCTTCTGCATGTGTTCCTTTTGTTCATGCCTTGCATTGTCACACCATGTCTGTTGGTGTACTTGTGGTTGTAGTCACTCATGATGAGATGACATCAAATCCAAAAACATCCTAGCCTACCATGACACACGATTATTTCGGATGCAGGTGATTGCGAGAGGTAGTAGGGCTGTGAAGCAGGATGATGGATCTGGGCACTGCTGATAAAAGCTGCACAAGAGTCACTGAGTTATGAAGGTGGTCAATCCAAGTCGTTAATGACTATTTGTAGTGTCTGGCTCAGCTGGAAAGAAAAATTGCATAAAATTTGAGAGCGACAGTCCGAGCTATAGGAAGACAAGGTAGGTAGAATCTATGTTGTTTCCAGAGCGAGCGGGTAGCAGGGGCTGGAAGGAAAATTTGCGTAATTTTCTGGAGGAACAAGCTAGGTTGCAAGGAGGATCAACAGGTAGAAATTGCGCAGTTTTTGGGAGGAACTGGCCAAGAACCTAGCAGTCAAAATTGTGCAATTCCCAAGGGGAACTAGCATTTAGATGTTGGGTCACTGGTAGCAAAAACTACAAAATTCCCAAGGGGAACTGGTAGTCAGCTGCTGGGTGCTTGGCAGAAAAAAGTGCACAATTCCTAGAGGGAACTGGTAGTTTGCTGCTTGGAGTTGCTGGTGAGGAAAATTCCATTGAGGCTGATAGGCTGGCCTGCTAATCATCTCTGCATAGTTTATGACCCGAGCGAGCTTCTGTCTGGCAGAAGACCTACTCATGAAAACTAGATAGTTTCTTCGATGAGCAGTTGGTTAGCTGTTGGGAGGAATGATTGGGAAAAATACACAATTTTCCAGGGAGATAGGGACTTGCACTTGGTGTTTGTCTAGCCTATCTGTGCAATTTCCTCAGTGAGTAGAGCAAGCAAGGTCAGTAGCCTCTGCATAATTTTTTAGGGGAGTCAGTCCCAAGGTGGCTGTCAGGTTCGACTGTCTAGTTGGTGAGCATGAAATTTGATTATATTGCTTGCGATCAACGAATCTTGGAAAGAATTGATTGGTGCTTCTACACCGTACTAGGTGATAGTCGATCGAGTCGATGACAAGGTGCTGGTTTGGTTATCAGAGGGGAGTCTAGTCATCGGAACTTTAGCAACATGACTAAGTTTGTGAACGATCAAAAGATGCATAGGTGATGATGCAAACACACACTCATATGACTCGATGATGAAGTGACTCAAATCATCCAAATGCACATGTTTAGCATGACTAACCGATGATGCAAGTGACAAGCACGACATTCGCTATTGATTGTTGATCGATCGTGACGACACTTGTACGACAGTGAATGTGACTCCATGCATGAGTGTGACAGATGTTTTCATAGCGAACACAACAAGTACACACGAAGTGAAGACTTTGAGCATAACCAAAACATGGTCGCAAGCATGACTTAGACACCAACATGAAGAAATTTGGGCAAAATGAACAAGAAAGGTAGATGTAAAGACTCCCAAGGGCTCACAGAATGAACCTAGGGGTGTGCAGTCATCAAGCGAAACTCCTAAGGGAGGCTTTGAAATTAGGTGTAGGCCAAAATTTTGGAGGGTGGTTGTAGCCGCTAAAACACTTGGTGAAACACTGGTAGAACTCCAACTTCTCTATTTCGGTTCATTATTAGCATAGGGCCTTGGTATTTTGGGGAGTATTGAATCATTGCGTGGGTTACTTTGGCTTCCCCACTTACCCCATGGATATACATTATTCGCCATTTTCCAACTCAGTCAAACACAATCAAACATTCAAATTAGATCTCAATATTTCAAATCTGGGAAGGGTAGTCTAGCTCGCAAGTTGAATATTCTCAAACTATAAGTTTTCATCTCTTGCGTTGCTTCATTACGAGTGGGCCTAGTTAGTACCTCAGTGGAGTTGCATGCTACACCTCTCTGCGTAGGAATCCTTTCTCTTCTTTCACCTTTGTATTTTTCAAGAGGACTGTGCATAGGAACTTATTTATTTTTGGGTTGGAAGAGGGATCCCGAATTATTGAGAGCAGAAGAGGTTGTCCCTTAGAGAAGCATGTAAGATCTATGACATAGGCTTGCTCATTTGCATTTTTCCCTTCTCTGTTTCTACTAGTTGGATGAGCTTGAACACACATGGCAGAAGGCTGAGTACAGGCATGGGGCTTCCCAATGTGGACATAGGTTCATGTTTGGAGAAAAAATTGTCTTATAGATGACTCATATTTTCTATCAAGACATCATCGGCTTAGGGTTATAACCAAGCATAGAGAAGACGGACACAAGACTGGCCGAGTGCTACAGTTTGACAAGTCTCTTCTAATTTCAGCCACATACTCTATTCAAAATCTAGAATGTAGTAGTTGGTATCACTTACTTCCAGAAACAAAAAATAGTAATATACCAAGCAAAAAAAAAAACGTAAACAAAAATAGTAAGAAGAATCAAACGAAGTAAAAAAAAAGATAATAAGCAAAGAAAACAAGATGAAAACAACAATAAGCAAGAAGACTATCTACATGGCACAAGCACGGCCTGACCTACTGAAAGTAATTCTTGAGATCTTGACTGTTCATAAGAAGGTTGTCAATCCTCCTATCAAGTGACTGCAAATGATATGTGTGTGGGCTAAGATTCTCGTGGATTGTATATGGACTAATCCACAGGGAGTGGAACTTCATATGTTTTCCTTTGTCTTCATGGGGCTTATCCCATTTCAGAACAAAGTCACCAACACTGAAGTTAGCTTTCCATGCAGACTTCTTATCGAACCATCTATTGATATGGTTCTAGTGTAGTGTGAATTTTTCTTTTTCTTTCATCATTTCTTCCCGAAGCTTATGGAGGGCATCCATCCTATGTTGAACTAGTTGGCAAGGCTTGCCTTGGGATTCTTGGGAAAGATGAAGTGTAGGCAAGTAGATATTTTGTGGAAGGATCACTTCTTTACCATAAACCAGGAAGTACAGTGAGGCATTTAGAGAGGGCTTGGGTGTTACACAGTCAGCCCATAATGCATTTGTTAGGGTGGTATGCAAGTTGCACTACTAAGAGAAAATGGTCTTCCTAATTATATGGATGAGATCTTTATTTGTGGAATCTGCTAGACCGTTTCCTTGCAAGTAATAGTTAGATGAATTTTTTAACACAATACCTTTCTGTTATGCAAATTCATAGAGTTTGAAAGGAAAAAAATAAGTTGCATTATCAAAAACAATTGATACCAGAATTTCGAAGCGTGAGTTGATGTTATACTAGAGGAAGCTGATGACCTCCTGGTTGTTCAATTATTTGAGAGGAACTGCTTTTGTCCACTGCATGAATTAGTTAGTTGTTGTTACAATGTAGTGTTGTTACTTTGACGAATGAGGGAAAAATTACCCAATAATATCTGGGCCCTACTATTGGAATGGTTTAGTCACTGCAACAAGGTGTAGTGGGCCCGCTGATCTTCGTGTACTGTTGGCATATCACTGACAGGTCAGGCACTTGTGAGCATAAGCATGCACATCCTTAAATAATGTAGGCCAGTAAAAACTGGCTCACATAACTTTGTACACAGTGGTGTTTCCTGCAAAGTGACCCCTGGCGGATCCTTCATGCAGATCTTGAAGTACCTTCTCTGATTCATGTGCCTCCATGCACCTGAGAAAAACTCCATTACTATGATTTCTGTAAAGAACTTCGTTCACCGACTGATATGCTAAGGCTTTCAGGTGCAATGACCTCTTCTGTTTGATGGAAAAGTGAGAGTGTATGGTGTCATGCTCAAGTTACTGGTGCACATCTACATACCAAGAGGTTCTATCTTCAGTGGGTGTTTCTTGCCTTATGTCACACCTCTCAATTTCTTGCTCCCAATCGACGAGCTCTTATTTTCTCTCTAGAGCATGTACTTCTTTAGCTACAAGTTTACAGAGCCCATGTTCATTGATTGTGTGCACTGGTTTGATTTCAATATCATACTCTTGCAAGCCTATCATCCAATTCGCATGTCATTCACCCAGTTCTTTTTGCACAAGCAAGGTGTAGACTACTAGGTGGGGGACGAAGAGTATGCAATGGTTCTTCAACAACTAGGGCCTGAAGTGTTTCACCACCTTGTAAACTGCATAAGATTGCTTATCAATGGAGGGGTATTTAAGCTTTTGTCCCTACATGATTGCACTCATGAAGGAGATGGGACATTCATCATTAGCTTCATTCTTCTGAGTGAGCACTGTAGCTAGTGAATTATCAGAAGTGAAGGTGTATAGTAGGAAATCTTTCTTGAAATTTGGGCTGTAGAGCACAAGTTCTTCTGCAATGGCCTTAATGATCCAGGCGAATGCATACTTTTCCTTCTTACATCAGCTGTAGACTCCATATTTCTTGATCATGTTATGCATGGGCTTAATTATCTGTGCATAATCCAAGATGAAATTTCAGAGGAAGTTTATCTTGCCCAAGAAATATTGCATGGCTTTCTTATTGACTGGGTAGGGGATGTGTAATGGTTTGGACCTGGTCTGGATCCACCTTAATCCCACTTTTGGAAACAATGTGTTCGAGGAGGTTCCCATCTGACAATGTGAATACACTCTTTTTGGGATTCAAGGAAATCACGTATCTTCGGCATCATTCAAATTTTTTCTTCAGATGGTGTACGTGGTATTTTCATCTCCTTGAGAACAAAGTCACATTATCGAGGTATAACACCACGCTCTCTCCGATGATATTGCAAAAGGCGATGTCCATGGCATGTTGAAATGTTGTGCATGCGTTTACAAGCCCAAACGACATTCATCTATAAGTGAACGTAGCCCACTTGGTATGGAAAGTAGTTTTGTTTCTGTCAGGTTCTGCTACCAGAAACTGATTGTATCTTGAGAAACCGTCAAGAAGAGAAAACATTTGTTCCCCAGATATTGTTTGAAAAACATGGTCCATAGACGACACAGGGTAGTTTTCTTTATCCGAGGCAGAGTTTACATTCCAAATATCAAAACACAAGTGGATTTCCCTAGACTTCTTACATATAGGAACAAGGTTGGAGACCCATGTGGAATGGAAAACTTTGTATATGATCTGTGCATCCAAAATCTTAGTAATCTCTTTCTATATGATGGGTTCAAGAGAAAGATGCACTTTCCTCAGCTTCTGTTGATATGGCTTGACTCCTTTGATTGGGATGATATGTTGGATAATCTGCATGTCATGATTTTTCGCATCATCATATGTCCACGCGAACACATCTCGATACCATTTGAACTAGCAGATAAAGGCTTGCCGCTCTTGTTGTGTACAACATGTACCAATATTGAGAAAATTCAGATCTTGTTATGTTCCCAAGTTTATCAGTTCGTGCCTCATGGTGGAACTATGGGTCTTGTTGTTCCTTAGCTCCTTAAAACGTTCTTGCAAGTCATAAAGCTTTTTCAATGTTGCCACACCTTTTGTAATAAGGTGGCCTTTCCTGTTACTAGCTTCTGCTTGCAGATAGCGCTCGTACTCATCATCATCTATCGTTGCATCTTTGAAGACATCAGTTATTATCACCAAAAAATTTATCATCTAGCCTAATTTACTAGTTGGATCAAAGTACACCATGTAAAACCAATTTTACTATAGTAAAATTGCTTTCACTGTGAGAAATTACCTAATAGACCACTAATATTAAGTAATTTATAGTTAAACCAATGAAGAATAATTAAATAAATCACTATTTATTTGATTTTCTTCTAGGAATAATTAATATGCCATTGTTTTATTATTATTATTCCTTGTTAAATTTGACCCAATCATGTAAAAATAAATAGATAAGTCATTATTTATCTTATTTTTCTCTAAGAATAACTAATTAATCATTAATTAATTACTATTCTTTGTTAAACTTGACTAAATCCCTTAGGAATAATTAAATAAATCATTATTTGTTTATTATTCCTTAACTAATTCCTTGAGATAATAAA
>APFE031215888.1:50801-64761 GCA_000404065.3 Pinus taeda
TATTCACTTTTGATTATTTTCATTGTTGCACTCACTATTGTAACTCTGATTATTTTCATTGTCGCACACCATATTTTTACTAGGTTTATGCATTATAGAGGAGAGAGACTCTACATAAGCTGAAGACGTTTGAGGATAGCCAAGAACCCATCCCATAGAGGGGGACAAGTAACATTTATATGTTCTCTTCACAAGTGTTATTATTAAATTATTCTTTACATATCTGGTTTCCATTAGATGTTTGGGGTTATTACTCTTTCTTTCACTGTTTAACTATGATCATAACATAGATCAGAATTTTGGTAGGTTTTGTTTCTACCAATAGCTACAGATCTACAATGTTTAGTAGCCATTTTTATTATTGAGATTGTTTGTCAGCCACAATATTAAGTGGGTTCTTTTCATACATCATTGAGAAGAAAACACTACAACAAAATTGGCGACTCCACTGTGGAATAATTCTGATTCAGAAACCTCAGTCTCCAATACAAAATTGGTGACTCCACTGGGTTTTATACTTCAGATATAGAAAACTGGGTGACCTTCGGTTTTCAACTTAGGGTTTCTTATTTTTTCATTTCTCTTAATATTTCCTAGTTTTTAAACTCTATATTTGATAAATTTCTGACTTCTGTAAGCTTTCTGGTCATTTTCCCAGGTCATAGGAACCAGCCGCGACAAAGGCAACAATTTTTTCCGAGATTTTCCAATCGGGATTCGTGAAGTAGAAATCAAAATTTTTGGCCAAAAAAGTGCAATCTTGAGGCCATAACACACTAAACAGCCTAAAAGGTGCCATCCCTATAGAGAAATAGGTCAGTACTTGTGATTTCTGGGTTTTAGGGTTTTTCTCATATCCGTTTCTGGGTTTTCCAAAGAGTTGTCCGCTAGGTTGTTTGACCTTTGTCTCATCCCGCTTAGGCCTTGATCCACTCCAATTTACACGTCAAAGTCAAATTTAGCCTCCCCTAGGGCTTCTAGTATGCTTCCACCTTGGAGGAGTTGAGATGAGTGAGTAGTCTGAGTTTTTGCAGCGTTTTCAACCACATTTTCCAAATCTATACCTTTCTGTTTCAGATCTATTAAGATAGTTTTTGACCATCCATAATTTCACTTTTAAACTTTTTTGGTCATTTTCCTTAGGGTCCCATTGGTTTCCTTAGGTGTTTCACCCATCTCCCTACATATTTGCAGCAATCTTCCCCTCTGGTTTTTTGTTATCGCTGCACCACTTTCGAGCAACTTAGTGTCACTAGATCCCAATCACATAGACATTCTGATCTCTTGAATGTTTTAGTGTATTTTCCATCAATTTAGCCACCAAGAAGTATAGTTTTTGCAAACCCAGTTTGGGTGGGGTTTAGTTAATTGTTTTTCTGTTCATTTTTTATTATTTATTTCAGTTTATTTTCAACAAGTTTTTTTTTTTACAAACACAATCTAGGCTTAATCAATTAATACACTTACACACACAAGCACACGTTAAACGAAGGGTGTTTGGCCAAGCCAAGACTTAACATAAAAAATTTATCTCCCCACATCGAGACAAAGATATATTATTGATCTTCGTTCACCATTTTAGTGTCACGTGTGTCCTACCACCATTGCACCACCAAGGCATTTTTCATGGAGACTATTAGGCCTTCACCCCTAGTTTCCATTGAGGAATATTACTCCTTCCTGCCAGGTTCAAGTTCATAGCCCTCCGAGTCCCCACCCCAAATCTTCTCTTGGTTCATATGATTCCTCATTTGATTCTAAGCCTCCTTCACTACATATCGTCACCATGTCTAGACCCACAGCTGGTGTAGGAACCCAACCTAGTGTTGGCTCTAGTTCTACCTTGGTGGTCACATCAAGCGGAACAGTCTCAGTAACCATTCTGGTAGCCCTCATGCTCCCCTTTATGGCTAGGTTAAGTATATTGTATTTTAACCAGTTGATAAATGACCCCATACACCATGATGTTGGTTGGCCCTGTATGTCGACTAACCTTTCCTCAGACATCTTGAAGTTTGAGGGTAATGCTAGAGAGGATCCTACCAATCATGTCCAATCCTTCCACATGTGGTGTTCATCCAAATCCATAACCAATGACTCCATTTTTCTTCAGCTATTCCAATGCACTCATTGGAGACACAACAAAATGGTATGTAGGCCATCCCTTTGCATCTCGTTCTGTTTCTGCAATGCTTGCTGAAGCGTTTCTTTCACATTTTCAGTTACCTCTCTAGTACGAAACTGGTACGGAGCTATTGACCACATTCTATCAGTCCTACACCACCCTCCTTTCTAACCATTTTTAAGAGCAGCGTCGAAGGAGGAACTTCAAAGAAAAAGAATAAGGGGAAGGGTAACTAGGGGAACTAGCTTAACACCAACAGCTAGCAATAGGGAGGCCAACCCAAGTAGAACAAGGTTATTTGTACAAACAAGCCTTGAGCATGTTGTGTTGTACACGACCATTATACACATTTGTGTCCTCTTTTACCCAGATGCACCAAAGGTGGTCATCATTAAACACGCGTAAGTTAGCTATGTTGTCCCAGATAGATGGTTTGTACAAATTTTCAATAATAAACCTATCGCTAATCGGTGACATTTTTGAAGCTGCATTTGCTAGTGCATTAGCAGCTGCATTATGCATATGTGGTACAACAATAATATTAAAATCTTGGAAGTTTGGGATTAGTCCCCATACCTCTTGTTGGTAACTTTTAAGATACAATGATAAACAGTGAATGGTGTTATGTACCTGTCACACCACTATCTCTAAATCACCTACCACTTTGAGCATGACCACATTGAGGCTGATGTCTTTCTGTAAGCCCAACATGAGTGCTTCATAATCTGCTACGTTGTTTGTGCACTTGAAGTCCAAGTGACTTGAAACCATATGCTTCATGTTTTAAGGGTAGATCAGAACACACTCGGCTCCTGAACCATCCTGTGTCTTTGATCCATCAAAGTAGATGGTCCACAACTCATTTGTACATGGACTGCTTGATGCGCTAACACTACTACTACTACAATTGCTATTGATCCAATGTGTTGTTAAAGTTTCATTACCATCAGTTGGGTAAGGAAGGAGTCCCAACTACACATCTGATGGGGTTGGAGTTGGTCGTGTAGGATAACACCCTAATGTTTCCTTAAGGAGGTAGTTGCCAAACATGAGTTCTGTGAAGGCCAATGGTTCATTATCACCATTGAGTGGAATAAAATTAAGTTCCATGTACCTCTCATATTCTACCCAGATTTGATTGCACTTGCCCTTGTACAGAAGCCACATGTGAGACCTATCTGTAGCAAAATATCCATCTAGCTTGCTAGACCAGTCCTTGCTGAGTAATAGACCATATGCTTCCAGTCTGTCCACAACAACTATGTTCACTCATTGGTGGACTCTACTGTCATGGGATAGTCAGATAATCATATCTCACATTTCACCAATGGTTGGTACTGATGTTCAATCAAGTCGGATGATTCACACGGATGTCTCGCTGCATTGCGCATTAATCTTCTTAGCAATGGAGAGTGGCATGACATTGGGTGCCGTGCCAGTATTAACCAAGCAGTTGTAAAAATTGTATTTAAAAACTTCAAATGAAAGTAGGAATGGAGGGAAACTTGAGTTTTCTTCTTCGATCTGGAGTATATTGAGCATAGTGGAAAGTGATCCGGGAGGTGTGATTTCTCCCTTACTGGTAGAGGTTGCGATGTCTGTTTCCGTCTATCCCAATGTGCATAGTAGGATATCTCACTGGCTCTAGATCTTATCTAACTTAAAAAACTGATGTTTGCTCGAGTTTTCTTCATATCTTCAACAATGTTATTGTCTAGAGGTGGTAGACTTACTGATGTGTCCAGGGTGGAAATGATGTTCTTGTTGTCCAACAGAGTGTTTTGCAAGTCGCTGCTCATGGATGTACTCTTATCCAGTACTATCTTCCTCGACTTGTCTTGTTTTTTCTGGTTTTCTTTCTACTTTGTGGTGGCTAGTGGATTGACCTTCCTTATCAGTAGTCTGATCCTTTCTTATATCTCCCCAAGTGTAGGGGGAGCCCCTTTACTCCTAAGATTGTAATGGTCAATTTTCTTTCAGAGCTGATTCTTGGTGTTCATCTTTGACATCGTTTGCAAGCACTAATACACGTTCAACACATGCCCAAATCTTGATGGCTCATCAGGTGGAACTTCTTCGCAATCATTGGTGTCTTCCAGTTGCTCCTGCATATTGCTTCCTACATCGAGTGTATGACTGTAGAAAGCACTTGTGAATCACTTCCAGTGTGAACAAGAGTTTTCTACAGGATAAAATTCATGGTGTATGGAGAATGTAGATACCCTCAAAGGTATTCTCGAAACCTTTGGGTAGACTGTAAGATTATTTGCAGCTATCACAAAGTTACATTCATGTCCATAAACAATAACTAACTAGTAAAGAAAGACAAATTGATTACCTCAAGCCTCTGCGTAGATTTGCTGGAGAGCACAATGTAGCTAGGTGTAAGTCCCCTGAGCTAGCTCGAGATCAAGTCTTGGATATAGAAGAGACAAGAATAATCAGGGCATACAACCTTGATAACTAATACATGAATACGCAAAAGACATCTAGTTACACATAACTAAGCTACTCATGCTAAAAACTATTGGATAAACAAGAAAATGAATGGTAGTACCAACACCATGGAGTAGACAATACAACTGCAGTTCTATATCAGTGTTGGAAGAGTGATTAGAACCATCTGTTGCATCAGCCTTCCTTTAGCTCTCCAACTTCTCTCTCTCTCTCCCTTCTTACCAACTTCTAATGCTTAGATTTGAGACTATCCTCAACAATTAAGCAAGCTATCCTTTCAAATGATCTGACCTCTATCACAATAGCCCTAGCTTTACTTATGTAGAATTTGAGTTAGTGTTTCGAAGTTCCTCCATGAGTTCCTTAAGGTAAAAGAAATGATGCTACCATGCTTTTGAGATCTTTCCCATTTTCCTCCTTCATTACAATTAAAAATCCCACAAATAGGTCGAACTTGAGAAGTTTCCTTGCTTTTCTGAGTAGATTTAGGAGCAAATATCTATATATTTATGAGACAATTTTCTCATTTTACCTTTAGAACTTCATTAGGATCCACTAACATTGTTCCCGAACTAACAACTAGAGTTAGTAGGGTCACTAACACTCCCTTAGGCTTATGGAGAAGCTTCATAAAGTAGGATATTAGTGCATAGCTAGTGTTAGTGTGGAAACAAGGCATGTGATCTTAGCATTTGCTTCATCTATCATGTCTTTCCCCTCAGAGGCTATGATGATGGCTGAAATAATTTACTGAACTATAATTTTCCTTCTTCGACAAAAAGAGGGATAGGATCGGAGCTTCAGGTGGTACGGGGAACCTGATACAACACATATATATAAAAAAACTAAAATCATGTCCTGAGTTGGGCATTCCCATGCTCAGTAGCTATGTGAAAGTGATTTTCTCAGAAAAGAGATATGATGATGCTAGCCACCAATAAGCACAATGTGGATGCGGTGTCATAATAGGACCATTGTAATGAGCTATCTCCAAAAATCAATATACGCAACTTGGGAGAGGAAGCAAGGCTGAGTGATGCAAGCCTCTACCCAAGGTCTTGATTTATGCTTCACCGAACAACATAGATCGATACATGTGAACATATGTGTTGATGTTGAACATGCACGAAATCATCCGATTACCAGTCAATAATGGAGACTGTTAATAGATGTGAGGAAGGCCACCCATAATGGTGATGGTCTCCAAGATGCACAGTACAATATAACGAGTGTGAAAGATGTTTTTGTCATCGAACACTCATAGAATCACTTAACCATGAGCCAATAATGAGAACTCTTGATCAAACACAAGGTCATCTGCCACTAATGTCTACAAGTACTAAGGCACTGAATGTGTTTCTGGGTTGTCCTCCTAGATAGAGTGTTGAAGTCAATAGGAAGAGATCTACCAAAAGATAGGCAATAATGTATCCTACATCAATCGACACGAAACGAGACAAGAATGATTTTGTTTTTTCAGGAATCTTTGTGCATTGGGTCTAAATGACAGAGGGCATGATGAAAGGATATGCTTGATGGGTTGATGGAGCAAACAAAAGGTTAATCCTTGAACAATACAAGGCATGACAATGGTTTTAACCATGCAACACTAGCCTCATGAACACCAAAGAGTGTTAGGATACAGAGATGCAAGAACATCGGGGTATTTAAGCTAAAACTCATAGGATGGTAGGATTCATATTAAGAGGCCATCACAAGGAGGGTTTATCTAAGGGAGTGCCATGTTCAAGGGGACAACTGCTGCCAAACCACGCTTTCTAATATTGAATGTAGTTGTATTGTCTACTTTCCCCATATGATTAGTTTAGTGAGTCCAGATGGGTAAATTCGTCAATATTTTCATATTTTAAGAGTCTAAAAAGGATCACAAAAAGAGCAACTCTATGCCCTATATGACTAGTTTAATGAGTCCAGATAGGCAAACTCGTCGATATTTTCACGTTTTGAGAGTCTGAAAAGGATCGTAAAAATAATGACTCTATATCTTGTCTCTTTAATTTAATGAGTCCAGATGAGACAACTGGGTGGTCTTTTCATATTCAGAGAGTCTGAAAAGATCGTAAAGAACGACTCGAGGGAGGTCCCTCTGTCATAGCTGTTAACCAAGTGCGTCAAAAGGTTAATAGTATATCTAGATCAGTTACTTTTCCATGAGATAATCTATTGAATCTACATAAAGAGAAACCTATTTTCAATAGATGTTGACGTCATTTTGTTACGAGTACGAGGAGACAGAATAAACTCATTTTCTGTTGTGAATTTTTAATGAGTCATGCGACGACAAAATCAATACCTTCATCAAATTTTAACGAGTCAAATGAAGAAAACTCAAGGTATCTTTTTCAGTTTATTGGACAAGGAAAAAGAGGTAAAAGAACTTCTCATTCCTTCTTCATATATTTAATGAGCCTGAAGAAGGGGAAAAACTCAGGGATTTTTTTATTTAAGAGTGAGAAATGGTCCCAAAAAAGCAAGTGCTATTGTTGCTACTATAGATATTTTAACGAGCCCGGTGACAAAAAATCCAGATTTTTCAGTTTAACGAGCGAGAAATTTACCTAAAAGAATGCTCGAGTCATATTTATAAATATTTGACAAGCCTAAAGGAAAAACTCAGGATTTTTTCAGTTTTATGAGCAAGAAAAAGGTGCCTAAAAAGAATTCTCTAATGATCTTTTTCAGTTTAATGAGCTAGAAAAAGAGCGAAAAAGAATTGCTCAGACTGTCGTCGTATGTATTTAACGAGCCCAACAATGACAAACTCAGGGATTTTTCAATTCAAGAGCAAGAAAAAGTCCCAAAAAAGAACATGCTCATATCTTCTTTGTAGTAGTTTAAGGAGCCCGAAGAAGGAGACTCAAGGTTTTTCGAATTAACAAGCAAGAAAAATACCATAAAAAGAATGCTCGATCTAATTCGTGGTGTTTTAATGAGCCCGAAGAAGGAAACTCGAGGTTTTTTTAGATTAGCGAGCAACAAAAATACGATAAAAAGAATGCTCGATCTTCTTCGTGGTAATTTAATGAGCATGAAGAAGGAGACTCAAGGTTTTCTTGGATTAATGAGTAAGAAAAATACCGTAAAAATAATACTTGATAATTCTTGATCTCCTGCTTGACAATAGAAGGGTCTCTGTCATGCATTTCCTCATAAGACAAAGGGAAAACATCATGGAAATCCTTAAAAGGGCAGGCGGACCTCACAATTTCCCCAAGATTGCGATTGGCTCCAATCTATATGTTTTCCATGATGCCTGTCATGACAGAAATATCGATGAGCAATGTCTTTGAAATATTGCCCATGTTTCCTTCCGAGTCCAAAGTTTGGGTAGTCGTATATGGTGAGGAAACAATTTTAGATATGTCAAATGACCGGATTTGAAGAGGCATCATGTCCAAATCAGATATCAAAACACGATGGTGTGAGTCCTCCCAAGGTCGCTCTTCTAAACTCATGATCTCTCTAATAGCTTCATCCTTAGGTAGGACTTGATTGAGGGGATCGAAAGAAGGAGCAATTATGGGAGGGGCGTGGTACCATTGGCCGTGACCAAAGTGATCAGAGACTCGGATGCAGATTGAATGGCCTGGTAGGCCACTTCAGCTGGTGACAGTGACATTTTTTCTCTGTAAGTGTCAATTTCTAAAGGAACCATGAGGATCCAAGGATTGGTAGGTTGTGAGGAATTGATGAAACCATAGAGACAGTCTGTGGAACTGCAGGTGGCGGAAGAGGGAAACAATCCATTAGGGAAGAGCCCTTCAATAGACCAGTACCGATATTGGCGTAAGAGTTAGGTACACCACCCACTAAGTGTACAGAGCCGCTAGGTAATGGGGAGTAATCTAGGGTGAAAAAGGATAGCTGGTCTGCTATGACTATGTTTTCATCAAAGGGAAATAGGATGATGTGGAAGAGTGAAGACACAATGGCATTCATGGCATAAGTCCAATTCTGGCCCAAAAGTAAACTATAGTCGAGTTTATGATCCACGACTTCAATATCCACCAATACCATTTTCCCATTCAAAGTGATGGGTAGATGGCAAGGTAACCTTTTGGGATGAAAGTGTGGCTATCGAAAGCTTTAAGGGAATCCGATGGTGGGGATAGGGTTGGAGAACTCAAACCGAGCCAACATGAAGTCGACATGATGTAGGTAGAAGCACCTTCGTTGATGACAATTCTATGTATACTTTTACCTTTAGAAAAAATTTGCACCTGAAATGCAAGTTGGTGGGAAAGGGGAGGTTTACAATTTTCCATGTCGAAAATTGCAAGCATGGAATCCTGTGGGTCAATACCACCAATAGCCTAAAGAAAATCTTTCCTTTGTGTTGGACACATTTATAATACTTCGAGTGCTGACATAGCCGATGGCACTTGTGCCAAATCGTCTACAATGTTGTAGTTTTGGATGGCACGCGCAGATGTATTGTACATTGTGAGTCGAAGTGCTCCTTTAGGGGGGTGAATCACAAGGTCAACAATCGACCTTTCAATATGCAAATCATTTGGTGGAAATGGGTTTTGACTTGAGGAAGGTTCCTTTGCATGAGCGACAGGAGCTCCATAGGATTTGGCTCTTGTTTGTAGGTCTACCATTTCAAAGGTGTAAATGGTAGAAGATCCTTCAACAACTAAAGGATTTTGCGAACCACCGGTTGCCCCTTGTGGGGGTTGGGGTTGGTTTGCAATAAGGTGTTGCTACTACTGAGTGGGAGAAGGATTATTCAGGATAGCAGGGGTCCTTCTAGCGTCATTTTTAGTAATGAAATTTGTGCATTCTTGAAGACACGTACATAGATATGTCATGTCGTCTTGTGCACATATTTTGCAAGGGAATCGGGTGGGTTTATCCTTTCGATTGTCATAAGTCACAACAACCTTATGCTTTGGGTTTTGCTGCTTTGTTGATTACTCCTTAGAAGGAGCGGTTTTTTTCTTATTCTTCTTCTTCTTACCACTTGGTTTTTGCGTAGACTGCATAGAGTTTATCACGGTGGTAGGAACAGTAGTCAGTCTGGTAGAGGGGTCCACTAATATCTGGGCAATGTGAGCATTAAGTTGTTTTATAGCAGCCCCGAAGGTGGCACTGATAATCCCATTGGCATGCACTCGAGAGAGCAGAGTAGCAGAAACATTGGAGTTGTGAGGGTTATTGGGGATTACATTGTAAAGAGTGCTAGACTTTGAATATATCAGATCTAAGTGCTCGCCATGACGTATGGATTGGTCTTTGTTGGACACCTAATCCTCAATGGGTTAGTGTGGAAGTCGAATGGACAAAAGCAGTCCAAGAGACCTTGGGATGTGAATCCCAACGGTCACATAATGTACCATAAATATACATCATTTGTGAATAAAAATGTATTGCATGTTTTATCTTTCATATTTTCCGGTTTCCCATATGTGTTTAACATGGTATCAAAGCAGGCGTATTCCTTCCATGCATAATTAATTTGAGACATTTGTTTTATGGCCTTTCTGTGCAGTTTATTTCTATCACATTCCTCTGCATGACACTGCAAGCACTGTCCAAGCTGTTCTGACATGTCTGTCTGCCGTACTGGTGCTCTATTCTGCGTTACCTGTGACCTCTGTCTTTTACAGTCCTCACCCTTGAAATTAGACCTGCGCTCTCTGTCCATAAGCGTTTCATGGTATCAGAGCACTGTCTCTGTTCACAACGCATCTGTCCATATTCAAATAAAATAAAAAAATTTGATGCCAGGCGTTGCAAATCACTATAGACCGCCCATTTTTATTACACCTCATTATTAAACGTTGGTGACATTACTATACGCTGTTATGACATTACTGAAACGCTATTTTGACATTAATAAAACGCCGTGCTTCTCTTTTCATACCATTGAAATGCCCCTGCCTGTCCTTCAGTGGCACCATTTGCAAATCACGCCATTAGGTTGGGCACTGGAAGACTCGGCATCATTGACAACGCTGTGTACGCTGTCTATTGAACGCACAGTCCCATTCATGAACCGAAGAATAGACGAAAGTATAGTTCTCTGCTGGAAAAAAATGCGACCGCGGTAACTGCCCAGGATAGGATCTGTTCGCATTTCTTAGGAAGGAATTTGTTCCACACAATGTCGGAGTAGGCCGCAAATCTGAAGAGTTTGGAGACAGTTTCTAGCCTACAAACGTGGCATGGAGTAGTGAAGGAGAAAATGAGAGATATACAAGTCTTGGGTAGGTCTGATAGACTTTTCCCATGCTCGGGTATAGGCTCACATTCATTCTCCTCAAGCTGAGGCCTATCACACTGAAGCTCGCTCTTAACAGGAAGATACCGAAGGCAATTCCCCATTGTTTTCTCGGCTCGTTTATGCATTTCACAAAGTCAGCATCATCAGCTCTAACGCCCAAGCTCAAAGGAGTTGCTTGAATCGTTAGTAGGTCAAGGTTATGATCAGAAATCCCTGATGCAATTGCGCCTTCCAGAGCAGCACCACATACTGCAGCTTCCAAAGGTTTCACACTGTCATATATATTATTGCTCTTGCAAAGCCTCAGAACCAGGCTTCGTATTTTTGGAATGTGTGAGCAGCCACCGACAATTACAACATCCGCTATGTTCTCCACATCAATCTATGCATCAAGTAAACACTGCACAATAAGGTTTTCGCATTTTTTAAAAACCTCATTATTGACTTCCTCAAACTCGTCTCGTAGCAGGGTTTCTGATATGACTACTGTCCTGTGTATCTCATGTGCCCAAAACTTATATTCATTTATATTCATCTCAGAATTCAATTAAGCTAGCACGCATGCACACAAGCCTTCAGAATCTAGTGGTGGCCTTTATTCACTTTTTTCCATAGCTGGACGAGAGTGAGACAGACTGTAACTGATATTGGCAATGCCATGCATTTCTTGTTAATTGTTTAAATGTTTAGAAATTGTAGATGCTGGTGATTTCTAGGACTGTTTGAAAGTGATGAAATTTTAGTTTCAATTGTTATGCCTCTCTTGTTGAATGCTCAAAACTAGAAACGAGATGGCTTGCCTAGAAACATTTCGTTATTGTACCTTCTCAAAGATTACAATTTGGGGCACCAAAAAAAACTGATGCGTCCTTCAGTTTGACTATATAAAAGAGAGATCTGTTAGCAGTCTCTTTTGGACCAGTTGATAGTTAATATTGCCCACAATTTCATTAATGCTGGTGCTTCTGGCTATTTTGTTTGTATGACTTGATATTATACTATAGTTACAGCTACCTTAGCCTATTTCACCTAATGTTTGCGGCCTAATATCAGTTCATATGCGGTCTCTCTCTATGATTATATATGTGGCCTAATGACCTAATCATGTGAAACCTTTCTCAGTGATGAAGGGGACTTTTCCAATGAGTGAAGTCTGGGCAAAAATTCATGATATTATATGGAAAAACCTTATGACAGTGATATTGTATAGCTGAACCTTATGACAGTAATTTTGGTGTATAACAGTGTCTTTGTAACAGTGATGTATGACATGGCTTGACAGTGATGTATAATAGTGAATTTATAATAGTGACGTGTTGCGGTGCCTTTATGTCAGTATCTTTAGTATGGAAAATCCTTTATATATATGGAAATGTTCCTATGACTGAGATGTATGGCCATATCCTTGTATGGAAATTCATTTAAGACAGTATGGCAGTGTCCTACTCCTTATGACAGTATGGAAGTGATACTTATGATGACTACATGTCTATGACAATGATATATATAACAGTGATGTGTATGACAGTGACCATGATATAACTGTGATGTGTATAATCTCACACGAATATTGGCATGGTTTAGGAAGCATTTGAGTATTGTTTTTGCCTGAAGGTGAGTGGATCGAGATTGATAATATTGAATGATTTTGAACATATTGGAAAGCTTTCGCAGGTTGAAATGGGAAAGTGTGAATTGGCCAGTGATTGAAGTTTTTGATTCGGTAAATGCTGGGATGCATTCTTCTATGTTTTAGATATTATTGATCGTGGGTATTGCAGGCCTAACCCTGCGTCACTTTTCCTCATTGTTTCACTATTTTTTGAGGATGAAAAATGGCTCCAATTAGTGCAATATTAGAGTTAGTGGACAATCTAATACTCTCTACTATGAATAATACAGTCAAAATCAGCAAGGATTTTCTCTCAGAAATTCAGACATGTCTACCAAAAGAACATGAAAAGATTGATTTTTTGCAGCTTGAATCACAGCTACAGCAAGAAGAGCTACATGAAAATAGACACCATTCTGAACCTGTTTTTGTTCAGAACATTGAGACAACCACCCATCAGCAGCATGTTACAGTTCATTTAGATTTAGTACCAAACAAAGCAACAAGGTTACATGCAGATGCAGAAGTTCAGTTTGAACTTCCCAAGCCCATCATGAGACCTTGGGAATAGCTTGTCCACAACAAGCACAGAACTGGTCTTGGATATGACAAGGACTTGTCCTTTCATATTCCAGACTACGCCAAGCTCATTCAATTTCAGAGTGGTGGATTCATTTATGACAGTTCACCTGCTCCTCATGACAGTTCACCTCCAACTGTTCCAAACTCTATCTCTCTTCCACAACAACAACAACAACAGATCGTGAAATGCCAACACTGTGACTGAATTGGCCATCTGAAAGATCACTGTTTTGATCTTCATCCATGTAAGAATTGTCATAAAACCAGTCATTCTTCACACAGATGCTTTAGAAACAATCGTCCTGCAAGAACAAAGATTCATCTAGGATGGATCGCTTCTTGGCAATGGGCATCAACAGCCAAGACAATATTCCAAACACATGTCAGAACTTGTTCCAGAGTATTGAAAAGTCTTGCAGCTAAGTTTTCTCCATCATCTCACCTTGTATCTGACAGGGGGGGAAATGATGGTCATCTACAAGCTTCAATGCCACATCAAGCAAGCCTGAGCCACAACCTGCCACACCAGTTTCAGAGTTGTAGCCAGAGACAAAGATGCCCGTGAACATGCCTTCAGTAGGCAATCTGGGACACTTCCTCTAGCAGAAGTCTTTAGCTTCTTTCCAGCTTTGGAAGAATTCCAGGAACAAAATTGAGAACACTTCCTCTAGCAGAAGACTCCAGCTTCTTGCCGGTTTTGGAAGAGTTCCAGGAATTTCATTAAGCATTCCAGAGTTGTTAGTCATCCTTAAACCATCACAGGTTGAGACTTCCCTTTTCAAGTTGAAGTTTTACCTTTATGCGGGGTGAGACCTCCCTTTATTGGTTGAAGGTTTTCCTCTTTAAAACAATAGGATCACTTCCTCTAGCAGAAGACTTCAGCTTTTTGCCAGTTTTGGAAGAGTTCCGGGAACTGCACTAAGCGTTCCAGTGT
>APFE031215888.1:67292-107197 GCA_000404065.3 Pinus taeda
TCTCTTCTTGGACTCATACATAACCCTTCGGATTAAGGGGGGGAATGTTGGACACCTAATCCTTAATGGGTTAGTGTGGAAGTCGAATGGACAAAAGTAGTCCAAGAGACCTTGGGATGTGAACCCCAACGGTCACATAATGTACCATAAATATACATCATTTCTGAATAAAAAATGTATTGCATGTTTTATCTTTCATATTTTTCGGTTGCCCATGTGTGTTTAATAGTCTTCTATGACCACACCACCTAAGGTGACATCTTTAGCGATTTGAGGGAGTATGGGCTTGTAGAACTAGTCCGCTAAGAGATGGTCTGGGAGGGCATCTTTGACTAACCTCTGCCTACGTCCCCATTCATGTATATGATCAGAGATGTGGGTGGAGGTATCCTGATGTAATGAAGTGAGGACCTCTGTCCTAGTCTCATAGTGGATGGGTAGCTGGAAGTGTTTTAAGAATTACATCACTAGAACGTCGAAGGTATTTATTGAAATGCGTGGTAAGTCAATGTACCACTTGGCTGCATTGCTAATGAGGGTGCAAGGAAAAAGATGTAAATGGACACTATCATCCACTATGGAGTTATAAACACACCAAAGATGATAGGTGGTGATATGAGTGCCCAGATCCTCCCCTTGTTTCCCTTTTAACTTGGGGATGTCTGTTGGTTTTTTATAAAGGATTGGCGACCAAAGTAAGTTATGATAGATGGGGTCATTTGTAAGTTTGTACAGGTCAGGGATGTCCAAAATTGCCAAGAAAGGCAGAGTGTGTGGTGCCCCCGATTCAGACTAAGGCGATGACATATGACTTGATGATCCTTATGGTCCTCCCATTGTTTGAGTCCCAATATTATACATAGGTTGCGTGGTATAGTAGTTGCCTTGGGGTATGGCATTGTAGTTTGGATTTCCATGGGGATTGTGATGTTGGGGTATAGAATTTCCCCCAAGATAAGCAGTGCCCCCTTGACTCATTTGAAATTGTGAGTAGGGTGCCCCCATGGATTGGTTGGGACCTCCTTGAGGATTCCCACTCACCACAGAACTAACCATATGTCCTTGATTGACATAAGGACCGCTCACGTCAATCAATGACTGACCATGCATGCCTGAAAATGGAGGGGGAACTGTTATGTTCTCGACTGGTATATGCATATTGGGAGTGCCCCCAGATACTTGAATCTAGGGGTTTGAACTGTACAATGGATGCTAATGATCTTGTTGGTTGAGGGGACCCGTGCTAATTGTGCTATATTGAGTGTTATAAGGAGCACTGTATGTAGCACTTGTTGAAGGTATAGAGTTTGACACTAAAGGGGTGGAAGCTAGCATAGGTTGGGTTCCACTCATGAAGGCTATCATGTGAGGGTTTGTACCTGGGGAAAATGGGATAACAAGGTTCACCATCAACGGTGTGGTGGTGACTGTAGACTGGGGAAGTGGTGGGGGACCAAAAGTGTCCAAAAAATTCCACGCCCCATTAGTCATCGACAGGATGGATGGAAATGTTCCAACTAAAGAAACAGGGAGTACAAGTGCCACAGGAACTAAGAGTGGGTCCAACAGATTCATGAGTGGAGGGTTAAAGGGAGGAAGAAATCTTGTACCAAAGAAATCCTCCAGTAAACTTGAACCGTTAGTTGTCCAAACAAATTCTGTGTGAGATCTTGGAGGTTGATTTCCTGAGGAATCTGGTTCACTGGAGCTCAGTGGATCTTCCATAATGATTGGAGGAAGTCCTAACAATTGTCTAGATTGATGACGAGGGCCGAATGTAGCCACAGTGACCGTTAATTTTTATCAATAAATTTGATCATGATATTTTTTAAAGTCTCAATGATAACACTCGAGTACCTAAAAAATATAAAAAATACAGTAAGGTGATCAATCAAAGTGTTATCTCTGCTACAGATTGCTAATGTTCGAGGAGTAGGAGTGTGCTCAGTCCTTAATTTTGCTAAAAGGAGGCCTCTGCCAGCCATTCTTACCCTCTTCGTTTCCTCTTGCACTCCCCCTTCATCTCCATATTCTACTCCCTTTTGATTAAAAACAAAAATGTAAAACTCCACTTTTCTTAGGCCACGGGCACTTAAACCCCATAAGACCACTTCCACACAACCCCGCACTTCTGTAACCCATCATCATCTTTTGATCATAGACTTTGATTGTCCTGATCCAACAGTTCCCCACTGCTAATAACTTTCCTGTTGGTTTTCCCACCGTCTGATCATCTACCGCATGATCCAACGACATCCGCTTCCCCCGCTGCCAAAACATAGCCGCACGTTAACTTGCGATCAGAGTGGTTTTGATCCCATCAAATCCACCATGCGTCACTTGATAACTTGCATCGCTAGCCCTTGTACGATTACCGCTCGACCTCCGATAGCGGTGTGAGCAATACTACTTACCACTTAAGCCCACTCTCCCCGCCCGATAAACTCCATGCATTTTCCATGCCCGACACCGTTGGATATGCCCGCTCGAGATCCAATGGCCTGTGTTCTCCCCTCTTTCATATCTCCCGATATCTTCTGCAAACCAATCTCTTCCATTCATCTGTGTGATCAAATGGCTGACATCTATCCTCCACCCACTCGTACATTCACTATGTACTCTGCACACCTTGGTCATGTCGTGCACTTGAAGCATGACAGCGGTTATCATTGACAAAATTTCAAAGGAAAAAGGCAAAGCAGTGGTGACTGTAGACAACCTGGTTTCAAAGGGAAGTCCTAACGACCTATTTTTCAGCCAGAACAGAGCAAGAAACAGTCTCCTAGTTTCTCGGAACAGTAAAAGGATGAGTCATCAAGGGCCAGCTGGAGGGTTATGAGCACCATAAAATTCGAATTCATGGAGTTATAGGTGTCAAAAGGAGTGTTTAATTCCTAGATAAGGTTGTTTTAATCATAATGAGGAGTTACACTCCTAATTGTTTTAGGTCTCTAGGACTTCTAGTTAGCTGTCATTTACATTTAATAGTTATTTTTAAGTGTCAATAGGTGTCAGGTCAGGTAGAATTTGAATTTTCCTCATCTTAGAGGAGGAATCTAAGTCATGTAAAGAGCTCTATATATATAGGAGAAGATCTAATGTACAAAATGTTGGAAATTTTTAGAGAAAGACTCATATTGTGCCATTGTAGAAGATTATGTTTTTATGAATGCAGACTTTGGCCTTACTTCTCAGGATTCAGAAGGAGTTCAATGGTGGCTTGCTTATGTTTGTCATTATTTCCTTATGTGCAGTAGTATGAATGTATGATAATTAGGACTCATTGACATGCTCTAACTTCCTTCATACATTTATGGACTGTGTTTTCCTACATGTGTCTATGTGTTAACTTATATATTGAACTGTTGATGCCCTGACTTCCATGTTTAGTTGATACTATTATCATACTAAGCTTTTCTGACTCCATAATCCCAATGGATAATTCCTAATTTTGTTTCAACCACTTACACTTCTTCATGTGTTTAATAGAGTTAGCCATCTAATCCATTATCAATATCATTAATCCTTTGAGAGAGCCCTCTCAGGTTGAGGAGGCTAAGCCTCAGCCTAAAGTAGGTTTGAAATAGTTACTTAAAGTCTACCCAATTAGTAGCCTATCAGGGTCTAGTTTTGAGATAACATATAGGAAAAACACCTTAGGTGCAACATTCTTATTGGGAAAATACTTAATGTCATGGGTCAACAAGAAGGAAACCTCCATCTCTTGATCAACAACTAAAGAAAAGTATATTGCATCTACCACCTCTCTCATAAATCTATGGATGAAGTAGACCTTGAAGGACTTTAAGATAGAGTTGACTGATCCTATTCCAATCATGTGTGATAATACTAGTGCCATCAACATCACTAAGAATTCAGTCATGCATTCAAATATCAAGCATATACCTATCAAGTTCCATTTATTAAGGGAACATGTTGCAACCAATGTTGTTAGGCATGAATATGTGGCCACTAAAGACCAAAGTTTAGATATATTTACTAAGCCACTGGTAAGAGAACCCTTTGAATATCACAAGAAATAGGTAGGAGTGATGATTCATGTTGGGGACTTCATTTAATTTTGAAAAGGTTTTGCCCAATTTTGGTTGACCAAGGGATGCAAAGGAAATGGGTGGCAACAACGGTTGGTTGGAGGAACAAGCAATTGCACAAGAGTTGCGGCAAGGTGGCAGTGGAAGGCAAAGGTAGTTGAGGGGGTGGGAAGGAGCAGAAGCAACTGAGGGGAAGAAAATATGAGCAAGAACTTGTAGTCCAGGTAACAAAGAAAGATATAAAAGGAGAATACCATGAAATAAGCGAGGTTAGATTTAGTGAGGTTAATGAGAGGAGTAGTAGGGTTGTGAGAGGAGGTGAAAGGATCCCCAGTTCTGGCAGAAGGAGGGAAAGTTACAAGAGCCTGGAAGACTTGGTCCTTGAAGCTGAGTCAAACCCTTGGGACTCAATCGGGTATTTCATGTAGTTATTTGCGGCAGAAGTTGAGTTATATTGTAATGATTGTTATTAATATTAATATAAAGAATGACTAAGATCATTTGCGACTTGTGATATATCTGGGCCCTATGTATGTTGAATATTTAAATTTTTGAATGTCTTATCAATGTATGTAACCAGTAGTCCTTAGATTATCATGAGTATGTTGTTATCTCTGTGTTATATGTAATGTGTATATACATGTGATCAAATGCAACCCGGTTAATACTTTATTAACTCGATGTTGAACCCTTCTCCCTTTTGGTCACAATGTGCTTCGGGTGAGTTTGCTTGCCCTTTGGGGTAAGGTGAAAATGTCGGCACTATCCTAGACTACAAAAGACTATTATTGGCCTCTTGTGCTTAAACCCAGGGTCTTCCCCCTGATGACTCTATCAAGCCAACAAATGGTCTCATTGCCAGGACTTGAGGATATGAGAACTGGTTCAAACTATGGTGTCAAGGGTATTTAAGAGAGAGATCAGGGATTGGTGGAATCATTAAGTAGATCAGTGTGTAGTAGAGAAGGCTACCGGTACAAGTCAACTGATCTGCAAGGTAAGCGAGGAAATTTTATATGTTGACAAAACTAATGATCAGTATGAAATTTTCTAGTGTAAGTTCCCAGAGGACCAATACAATTGTTTATGAAGGCTGAAGGGACAGACTCAGCTAGGTGGATTGGCAATAGCACACCAAAACTGGACGCTGTCGGATACCACACTACTACAACAATTGGATAATGATCTAACTAGAGCAGTCAATTTTTGGGTAAATACTACAGTGGGAGGATACATAGTTGAATACAAGGGAGGGATGAGCCTGCAAGATCTATCGATTTTAGGCCTACAGAACCAAATTGCGACCATGACAGAGAAATTAAAATATATTCAGCTAGTGCATCCAGGCAGACCCAACATTTTGTGCACCCACTACATGGTGGATGGGCACGTTGCGATGGAATTCTAGAGGCTGTAGGGGATTAATCATCCAAGTAGGGTTGTGGGGTCATCAAGAACCCGACCAGTCATAGGAGTTGTAGTGGTAGGAGTGCAATGGGCCTTCCCAGGGAGGAATAATCAAGACTTTTGTGAGATTTTTAGGGCATATGGAAACCTATCACAGATGTGCCCTATTTTGAATAAGTACTCTAACATCCCCAATGACAACTACTGTGAGTTTTGCGCATCAACGACACATCACATTGATCAGTACCAAGCACTGAATGCTCTAGTAGAAAGGTTGGAGAGATCCACCTTCAAAATTAATGAGTCAAACTGGGGAGGACAAGGAGGAAATGGGCAAGGAGGAAGAACGAGAGGAATAGGGCCCATGAGGTGTTACAACTGTGACTAGGAAGGGCATGTTGCTAGAGAATGTTTGCTGTCGAGGAGACCATGGTGCTTACAATGAAAAATTAATACCCACGCAATGGAGGACTATCTGAAACTCATTGCAAAGCGGGAAGAAAGGACCAAACAGAGAGGGGAAAACTTGGTGAATGTTGAACCACAGACCAATGACAGCCTCCCTGCAACCGATATTAATATAGTCACTTGAGGAGGGAAGAAGACAAGAGAGGACTGCTACATAGAGGACACCCCCTTAATCCTTAAAGTGACATTGCCATAGAAGGGGTGTCAGCTTGAATGCCAAAAGAAATACTTTCAAGAAGCAGCTAAACTATTTTAGGGGATATCCATGGAGAAAGATAATAAAAGACTACAATATCATACCCAACCAATTCGGGAATGGTTTAAACTGTTCTTGAAAATTCTTGAGGATGAAGGCATGCTGAAGGAGCTGAGAAAAAGCCTAAAGGCTGCGGTATCCATGGAAGAGGAGGAAGTGGAACAACCACACATAGGGTTACCAAAGAAGGCTTGCAGAAGAGTGAAATAGAACAAAAGAAGAAGCGGAAAGGAATTTTGAATCAATGCATAAGTGGAAGGTGTTAGCACCTAAATCTGCCTTAGGTTGAAGGAAGGAAAAATTCAGGGTAACCACAAACCAAGCTCAGTCTGGTAGCTAGACCTACTAGAACAGGAGAGAGCTCTCTCCGAGTCACGCTCAGTGAATAGATAAATGAAATGGTTTGAGATGACTTACAGTGAAATATTGATCTTAGGCTAGTAAGTGAATATGGATACAAGAAACAATTTTCATGAATGACTGTGTTTCTGGGATGATATGGGACCAACGGATAGCAATTAGCAGAGGCTGAAATAAAAAGGCGCAGATTACTTTGTGAGGCATGATAGGTAGAAAGCCTAGAAATTTAGTTTAAGATAGCGTGGAATGGAGAGCTTTCTTAAGAGGGTGAAAAGGGCATGGACAACATGAATCCTTTTCAACAGAAGGAGAACACTGAACATGAAATTTTCCCATAGGCAAAGCAATAAAATTGAATTCTAGCTTATCTAACTTAGAAAATTTCACTGGAAATGAATATGAGATGAACTATGAAACATAATGAAATACATATGAAACATAAGAGACACATTTACTACACTCACAACCACATGAATCTCATGAAACAAATTTTTTGCCTTTCATTAATCCTCTGTCAAAATATACAATGAAGAAACAAAGTTTCTTTCCCACAGTCTCCCAGAAGCTACAAGCCAACCAACCCTTTGCAAATAGATTGCATACAATATATAGAATGCACCATGAAGAGATAGAATGCCCAAGGGTTGGGGAGTTACTCAAATCATTACAAAATGGAGGTGGAAAGCCAACCATTAGCTACAGGTGTAGTGTTACAAACATGACAAATGGCTTGGGGTGACTGTTTGCCTTCCTTTGCCACTTGGATAGAAGCCAATCTGGAGTGAAAATACTTTAAATTCCACCTTAGGTGCAAAAAAAGTGAAACATAGAGGAGCAGGCCCACTTACAAGAAGTCGCGATTCGAAATTTCGCGAAACAGAGGTAAATTGGGCCTTTTTTCCTATACGCACCGTGCCACTTTCTATATGTGCCATGCCACTTTGGAGCCTGATTTGAGGCACTTTCAGGAGTCCAGAATGTTCCCAAGTATGCTTGTTGGAAAGCTTGTCCTGTTGAATTTCCAACACAAGTGGATTTTTTAAATTTGGTGCTCATTTTCCCCTCCAAATATTCATTCTCCCAATACTACTTCCTGTGTGTCAAAATAGGGGCAGAGAAGCCATTTTTTGGGTGTTTTTGACCTCCTGGACACTCAAATCATGGCCAAATTTCTTGTCCAGTCACTAGTAGTCATGATTTTTCACGCTAAATCCAAAAATGCAAGCCATTTCTAATTTGGAGTTCCCAATCCTATGCACCTCGCCAGTGGCGCGGCGCACAGGGAAAAAAAACCTGTGTTTTGACCAAAAAATTACCATGTGACCAAAATTGCCCCAAATTTATTGAAATTTGGGTTGGAGGTTCTCTAAGAGGCACTATGCTAGGCCACAGAAGCCTTAGCCAAGATTCGAAGCCGATCTTACTCTTTTTCCTCTTTTGCCTCTTTTGCTGCTTTGCTCAATTTTGCCTTCAAGCTCCTTATTCGGGCCTTTGCTCTCATGTTCCGTGCCCTGTAATGATAAACCATCCTCCCTAGTATGGTTTTGTCTCTGTTGGCCTTCTCTAGCAGTCTCTCCAGGTGTATGTTGATCCGCTCAAGCCAAGACTCACAGTCATTGTTGATCTCTTGCTCGAAGGTAGTGAGATCGATCTTCCTTTGCTGGGTAGCTTGTCGATTCCCACGGATTATTTATAGCTCCATGATCTCATGCTAGTCCTTAAGCTGCTTGTTCCTCTGCTCCAAATACTTGATGATCCATTTGGCCCTCTCCAAATTGAGTGACAAGTCTTGGATCTCTGTGTTCTACTCCTGAATGGTCATCCTAAGTCTGGCATTCTCCACCTCTGCATCATCATCCTAAATGAGGATGGAATCAACCTCCTGTTCACCTGATGGCCCCTCATCATGCATGGGCTTCTTGCCCTTGTCCTATACCTGTGTAGTCGATGTCGGAAGCGAGGTCCCTTCCACCCCGGGTGGAGATAACACTCGCTTTACTGCTGCAAACAAGTGCCTACTGCCTCTCTGATATGTCACGAATACTGGCATAGTCGTGGTCTCATGGCGGTCATGCTAATGAGAAGGACCACCTATCTCATACTTTGATGAATGTTTTGATGCCATGACTGTTGTGTGTACTATACTTAGGCTGCCCTTTGATGATGGTGTGAAGCTGGGTGCTTTTGTGATATCTGCCACCAAGGGGAACATTGAAACAAAGGGAGTATTAGGAGGGGAGTAATGTGATAGGAATAGGGGTTATGGGGAGAAGTTTGTTTAGGGATATGTAGGGGGGTTTGGGTATTTGATAGGGTAGGGTTTCGGGGTTTTGACAAGGTAGGGTTTTGGGGTGTGTTGACCAAAGAGTGGAGGGATAGGGGATAGGGTTTGGTAGTATTTTAGGGTAGGGATAATAGGAAAAATGAGAAAGGGAGGATAGGGAAAAATGGTAGGAGAGGGAAAAATGGTAGGAAAATAGAACCTTGGCCTCAATACCTCAATTATGCAACCCTAGCCACCATGGTTTTGAGGTTTTTTGAGTGGTTGGTCTTATGAGTTTTGTGGCAATTGAACATAGCCAAGAACCACCATAGCATCCATAAATTTTGATGAACAAGTCATGACATAGAGCCTACCTGTCAATTTGATGGGCTTCACAATCAATTTGAAGTGATTTGGCACGATTTGGGCCCTTTGTGGGTGTGCGCTGCGTGTCAAACCCAGTGCGTCGCGCCCTGGGTGTGCGTCGCACCCATTGAAAACTTGAAGTGAGGGGTGGCTCTATGTATGCCGTGACCTCTGTGTGCACCGCACCCCTGTGTATATGCGTCTCGCCCTGAGAACTACCTCCAAACTTGTTTCAAACATGCACGATGCACTCCTAATCACTTTGCAAAGTTTCTCTTTACCTTGGTATGCTCAATGACTTTGTTTGCTTGTGGAAACAATGTGGAATGAAGAATTTGCAATTTTGGAGGAAGAATTCAATCAAATTCAGGCCTTTTATCCCTGTGCACCACGCCTCCCATGTGCGTCGTGCCAGTGTAAATTTACATTGGAAAATTTCTCCCAGTGCGCCGCGCTCCCTTTGTGCACCGCGTCTTTTTGTAGGAGCCTTTTGTAGGCCTTCCCAGTGTCCAAATTGGGTATAGGATAGCTCATTGGAAAGGTCTCTGAGTCTACTTTCCAACCCAACTAGAATTTTTCAATTTGGAGTTCATTTCCCATGTCAAAAATCAAATCGTCCAAGACTGGTCAAAATATGCCAAATGAGGCTGCCTCAAGGTAGAGTACTGTTGCAGTCAACTTTTGAAGGTGTTCCTCAACTCCAAATTGAGATCATGATAGCTCATTAGAAATATATTTATGTCTAGTTATCATTTTACTCATAAATAAAGTCATTTGGCTAACCAATCTAGGAGAAAATGTGATTTTCCCAAGGTCACTTCAGAGGTGTATCAATTCTCCCAAGGCCATTGTATTTTTGAGATTTCTCTAAAACCATGACACCTGTGTAAAACGTGTAGGATTTTTTTCTTCCTTTGTCTGTTCTGGACAAAAACCTCTCTCATTTTTTCCCAATTCATCTTTTATTGCTCAGAAACATCATTTGAGTGAAACTTATCCCGATGTGTGGGACAAGGGATTTGTCGAAATGAAGTGAAATGAAGGGGATAGGGGGCTTCTAAATTCTTGAGAAAATTTTGGGAAGTGGAGAGGGATGTTAGAAAGTAGGGGAAAGTGGAATCTCATAAATTGAGTGAAGGAAAGGGGTCCAAAAAGGAAAAACACAGGCCTAGCCTAGAAAATTGCCAAGTTGTAGCAAGAAACTAGGGTTTGTGTGAAAATGAGGAATTTGGGGGATTTTAGTGATGGGAAGTGTTTAATAAGGTACATTATGGATAGGGGAAGGTGTATGAACATCAGGATACATGGTTTTCTGATGATTTGACCATCCAAGAGAAATTAGCTTCAAAACCGTAGGAGAGGGAAATGAACCTTGCCTAGGCGCAACTGAAGCATGAACAAGGTGTAAAATTACCCAATGGAACTTCACATGATGATGAAAACCCTTTGAATGATGGTACACTCAGTTGAATGGTGACATGGAACGTCATTTGGACAACTTTGACAAGGGTAAAATCAAACCCTAGACCTAATGCCTAGTGACCAAATTATGCTTGAAGACTCACTGAAAGGACAAAATTTGACCTTGACACCTTAAAATCACTTTGTAAGAGCATGTTTGACCACTGGAGGAAGGCTGCAAAGACTGACACTAACATTGGCTCCAATGGGGGATGGTAGCTCCAGCTCCTTGAAGGTGCCAAGAACTGCAGATCTTTGGGTGAGCAGACATTGCCTTCGTCCATTGGGCTATGGAGTCATTACATGGAAACTGACATTATGCAGATGGACTCTGACTGAAGACTCAAACTAAAAACCATAATAAAACCAGGCATGACTAAATCCTAACTAACAAACTGGAAAGATGCTCATATTTGAGCTTATTCAACAAACCTACCCTAATTACTCTTTCCACCACCCGGTCAAGTGAGATGGAACAGCCAATGCAACCAAGTAAGCATTATGGCTGATATTTGATTTCTTCCCAAATGCTTTCTGAAGCGCCGGAAAAGGGAAGAATCAAAAGGCAACTCCCATGGAAACTTGGAATCAAGTTCACTATTGACAAACTTGCAAAGCATGAATTGGCTTGATGACTTCAAGGATACTGCAAAAGGATCTTCATAAGCATCGCCATTGATTTCCATTAAAAAATTACTACTCTGGTCCAAGTAATCTTCATAGCTGGATATTAAAATTTTCCTCACATTTGCACTGTCTTTCTCTGATGATTGTAGCAAGCGGTCAAAAGGATCTTGAATTTCATGAAGAACCAAACTCTGTTGTTGATTCCAAACATAACCAAAGCCTCCTTTATCAATCCCCTCATATGACTGCAAACTTTGGTATAGGCTATGAAATAAACAATCTATTAAGCAAGACAATGAAGGTGACCCTTGAAATAGATGATTATCAACATTCTCTTTTGTCGCATGGTTAGCTGATGAAGAAGAATTTTTACAACAAACCAAGTCTAACACATGAGCAAAAGGATCATCAAAAACTTGAGGAGACTGCTGCGATGTATCTATTGAAACTGTATGACATCCTATTGGCTGTTCATCCTTTTCTTTAGAGATATTGCGAATATTCTGTCTTATAAACTGAAATGCTTCGTAACACAAGGGTACAGAATCCTCTTGCATCATTAAATCATGTATTTTGGCTGCCTCACCTTCATCTGTAATATAACCTTGAATTGTGTTTGGTGGCTGCAAATCTGGTTCTGTATCCAAAATGATTTCATCAATCATTCCAGGGGAATATTTCTTGTTACGATCTACTAAAAAATTTCACCATATGTCTCATCCTCAACATTAAAACTGAGAGATTGTTGATTTCCTACAAGCTTTTCATTTGCAGATTTACTATGCAATTTACCCCGCAAAAACTGAAATGATTAAAAACATAAAGGCAAGGAATCTTCTTGTATCGTTTGATCATAAATGCCAGCTTCTATGTCTTCATGTGCAACCTGACTATTAATGGCATTTAGGGGCTAGAACTCAGAATATAAGAAGTCTGGAACAAAGTTTTCATCGCCCTCAAGAGGATCCAAATCAAGATTTGTCGGTATCTGATGTCTAATTGCATGGAAATTTTCTCTAATGAACTGACATGAATCAAAGCACAAAGGAAAAGATCCTTCACTTACTTCAAAATCTGCTGAACTTTCCTCATTGTTTCCATAGTTGCTATGCCTCGGTTGATCACTATACTCAAGCTACTATAAGCAAACTTCCTCATCCCACAAACTAGCTGCTGATTTGTCTGCAAGATTAGCTTCTGTTTGGCGAGCATAATCATCATCATCATACTGATCAAATTGAGGCAAATTCTCAGTATAAAACACGTCATCAAGCATACATGTCATATCAACAGGTCTTTCTTCTCCAAGATGATCTACAAAACAATCCTTATGACTACTGAGATAAGAAACAAAATGTTTTGGATCAGCCACTTGTTCATGAACGTCATTTTCATCTTTTGCAGTCGTTTTCCTCACCATCTCTTCTACTGCACTCACCAAAATGTCAAGCTTTTGCTCTGAAGGTGTAGCTTTCTCTGGATCCATGTTTTTCATCTCTTCTTATTTCAACCTTTCCCTTCTGATCAGCAAATGAGCCTCTACATTTACTGCATTTTTTTGCATCTCTTCAAGTGTTGCAACATTCTTTTCTCTCAGCTGAAACTCCATTTCTGGATCAAAGGCACCCGGGTAGTGCAAGAGAGAAGATCCAGGAGGGGGTCTTATATCAACCGGCATTGAATAATAAACTTGATTAAATCTGGCTGAAAACTATTGTACTATCTCCCCTGGCATTCTTTTCATCTGATTATACTCTTCTACGATAAGGAAAAGGTTCTATCCGATCCTCCACCTGTCAAGGAAAACTTTGATGAACTGCTATAAATCTGTGATGCTCGCATCAGGCAGGGCTTTGAACCAACTCTTGACTTTACCTTGCAAAGAAAGAGAAAAAAGCCTTATACTGACATCTTCTTCATCAATTTCAAAAAGGTCTAGAAAGGTCTCAACCTTCTGCACATTTTGCTCAGCATTGACATTCTTACATTCACCATCAAATCTTGGCAAGTATAGATCATAGTTTTTGGTGAAAGCATGAAGAACAGAAGGTAAAACAAGAGGTTTATACCTATCTGGGATTATAACAGCTGTAGGAATATGTACACAAGCTATGGGATTAGTTTTGTTTTCTTTCGGCTCATCACTTTGCAGAGAATCATCATAAGATGTAGGAAGAGTAAGAAGGCCAGGATCAAAGGGAAACTCACTATTTACACTTTTTGAATAGATCGAGTGAAGATTTTGATCACCTTTATCATACAACAAGTTTTGAAAAACTTTTAGGGCAGCTTCAAGAACAGCGGAGAAGTAATTTACAAGAAAGCAGAGTAGAACCTGAATACCATTCCACTTTGGATACCCGAACTTTGTGTATGATCCTTCCATTTTCGCAGAGAAAGAGTTAGTCCTCCAGAGGAGTCACCATGAAGCACCGATTGCTGGTTTCTTCAATGAATAGAGTCATCAAGTGAATGCTTTCAGCCGTCTTGTTATGTCTGATTGTTGTTCACCATCAACCATAATATCTGAGATTGATAGATGTACCGGGGCAAAACAATCTTCAAGCAAACCATTTTCTCCCCAGCAGAGTCGCCACTATGTTAGCACCTAAATCTACCTTAGGCTGAAGGAAGGAAAAATTCAGGGTAACCACAAACCATGCTCAGTATGGTAGCTAGCCCTACTAGAACAGGAGAGGGCTCTCTCCGAGTCACCCTCAGTGAATAGATAAATGAAACGGCCTTAGATGACTTACAGTGAAATATTGATCTTAGGCTAGTAAGTGAATATGGATACAAGAAATGATTTTTATGAATGACTGTGTTTCTGGGATGATATGGGACTAACGGACAACAATGAGTAGAGGATGAAATATAAAGGCGCAGATTACTTCGCGAGGGAAGATAAGTGGAAAGCCTAGCAAGTTAGTTTAAGAACACTAAACATGAAATTTTCCCACAGGCAGAGCAATAAAATTGAATTCTACCTTATCTAACTTAGAAAATTTCACTGGAAATGAATATGAGATGAACTATGAAACATAACAAAATACATATGAAACATAAGAGACACATTTACTACACTCACAACCATATGAATCTCATGAAACAAAGCCGCTGCCTTTCATTAATCCTCTGTAAAAATATACAATGAAGAAATAGAGTTTCTTTCCCACAGTCTCCCAGAAGTTACAAGCCAACCAACCCTTTGCAAATAGATTGCATACAATATATAGAATGCGCCATGAAGAGATAGAACACCCAAGGGTTGGGGAGTTACTCAAATCATTACAAAATGGAGGTGGAAAGCCAACCATTAGCTATAGGTGCAGCATTACAAACATGACAAATGGCTTGGGGTGACTATTTGCATTCCTTTGCCACTTGGATAGAAGCCAATCTGGAGTGAAAATACTTTAAATGTTGCCTTAGGTGCCAAAAAATTGAAATGTAGAGGAGTGGGCCCACTTATGAAAAGTCACGAATCAAAATTTGCCGAAACAGAGGTAAATTGGGGCTTTTTTCCTATATGTGCCGCGCCACTTTCCATATGCACCATGCCACTTTGGAGCCTATTTTGAGGTAGTTACAGGAGTAAAAAATGTGCCCAAGTGTGCTTTTTGGAAAGCCTATCTTGTCTACTTTCCAACCCAAGTGGAATTTTTGAATTTGGTGTTCATTTTCCCCTCCAAATCTTCATTCTCCCAAGACTTCTTCCTGTGTGTCAAAATAGGTGCAGAGAGACCATTTTTTGGGTGTTTTTGACCTCCTGGAGACTCAAATCATGCCCAAATTTCTTGTCCAAGCACCAATAGTCGTGATTTTACATGCTAAATCCAAAAATGCAAGCCATTTCCAATTTGGAGCTCCCAATCCTATGCGCCTCGCCAGTGGCGCGACACACAGGGAGAAAAAACCTGTGTTTTGACCAAAAAATTACCATGTGACCTAAATTGCCCCAAATTTCTGGGCCACAAAAGCTTCAGCCAAGATTCGAAACTGATCTTTCTCTTTTGCCTCTTTTGCCTCTTTCGCTGCATTACTCAATTTTGCCTTCAAGCTCCTTATCCGGGCCTTTGCACTCATGTTCCATGCTCTGTAATGATAAACCATCCTCCTCAGTATGGTTTTGTCTCTGTCAGCCTCCTCCAGCAGTCTCTCCAGGTGTATTTTGATCCGCTCGAGCCAAGACTCACGATCATTATTGATCTCTTGCTCCAAGGTAGTGAGTTCGATCCTCCTTTGCTGGCAGCTTGTCGATTCTCACGGATGCTTTGCAGCTCCATGATCTCATGCTGGTCCTCAAGCTACTTGTTCCTCTGCTCCAAATACTTGATGATCCATTTGGCCCTCTCCAAATTGAGTGACAAGTCTTGGATATCCATGTTCTGCTCCTGAATGGTCATCCTAAGTCTGGCATTCTCCACCTCTGCATCATCATCCTAAATGAGGATAAAATCAGCCTCTTGTTCACCTGATGGCCCCTCATCATGCATGGGCTTCTTTCCCCTATCCTGTACCTGTGTAGTCGATGCCGGAAGCGAGGCCCCTTCCACCCCGGGTGGAGATAACACTCGCCTTTTTGCTGCAAACAAGTGCCTACTGCCTCTCTGATATGTCACGAATACTGGCATAGTCGTGGTCTCATGGCGGTCATGCTGATGAGAAGGACCACCTATCTCATACTCTGATGAATGTTCTGATGCCATGACTGCTGTGTGTACTGTACTTAGGCTGCCCTTTGATGATGGTGTGAAGCTGGGTGCTTTTGTGAAATCTACCACCAAGGGAACAATGAAACAAAAGGGAGTATTAGGAGGGGAGTAATGTGATAGGAATAGGGGTTATGGGGAGAAGTTTGTTTAGGATATGTAGGGGGTTTGGGTATTTGATTAGGGTAGGGTTTTGGGGTTTTGACAAGGTAGGGTTTTGGGGTGTTATGTTGACCAAAGAGTGGAGGGATAGGGGATAGGGTTTGGTAGTATTTTAGGGTAGGGATAATAGGAAAAATGAGAAACGGAGGATAGGGAAAACTGGTAGGAGAGGGAAAAATGGTAGGAAAATAGAACCTTGGCCTCAATACCTCAATTATGCAACCATAGCCACCATGGTTTTGATGTTTTTTGAGTGGTTGGTCTTATGAGTTTTGTGGCAATTGAACATAGCCAAGAACCACCATAGCATCCATAAATTCTGATGAACAAGTCATGACATAGCGCTTACCTGTCAATTTGATGGGCTTCACAATCAATTTGAAGTGATTTGGCACGATTTGGGCCCTCTGTGGGTGTGCGCCACGCGCCAAACCCAGTGCGCCGCACCCTGGTGTGCGTCGCACCCATTGAAAACTTGAACTGAAGGGTGGCTCTATGTGCGCCGCGCCCTATGTGTGCACCGCGCCCCTGTGTACATGCGCCGCGCCCTGAGAACTGCCTCCACCTTTGCTCCAAACACGCACGATGCACACTCAAACACTTTGCAATGTCTCCCAATGAACTTGATTTGCACAATGCCTTTGATTTTGGTGAAAACTTGTATATAAAGACTTTGAAGTCATGGGTTAAATTTTTGCTTCTCCAAAAACCCATTTTTCTAATGTTATGTTTTGACACTTTTTCACTGACTTTAAAGCACACTGATTTTCACTTTCCCTTTGAAATTTTAGCTCAAATGATGAAATTTTCGACACTCTTTGTAGGGATTGCATGATAGGACATTTGGCCATGGAAACCATGACTTCATCTAAAGAAATCAACTGAAGACTTTTTTGCAAATTGTATCACCAATGACACTATTTGACTTTTCTTCAAAACAGAGTTTTGAAGAAGATTCGAAGTTTATCCACATGACAATGAAACTCTCTGAATCATAACTGTGTAAGGGCCTCACTCTGGCCTGCATGGCTTTATTGAAAATGTTTGAAGACCAATTTGATGAATTCCTAGACCTAACTATCGAAAATGACTTTTGTCCATTAAAGGACCATACCTTGACTGTCATGGACTTTGTTGATTATTGACAAAAGACCTGAGCTAGCAGGAGCCACACATGAGGGGGAATGACTAGCATGACTTTCTCCATCAAATTATGGCATGCCCCTAGCAGAATGTAGCCGAGTGAATGGAACGGGACACCTAAAAATGAAATGCATAAAGAGTTTTGATCTCTGATGGAGGACTGACCAGACTGACTCTAACAGAATGAACAATTGATGATAAGAGTTGAGACATCATATCCTATGGCACTCATCAACACACACAACCTGCTTGCCAATGACCCTCAAGATGCCCCTAAATATCTAGCCAATCAGGCACAAGACATTGCACACTTTGAAGATATGCTTAGGCTACTTGGGGATGACTATGTGCATGCATACATGAGAATATGGAACACCCTACTCCATAGCTTGCAGATCAGAGAATACCATTCCCCCATGAGGCTGAAGGAGGCATTGAAAAGAGTGCCAATGTATAAGCACTCCATGCAAAGGTTGAAGGTCAACTAGATTGGCCTCAAACTGAGTCCTCCACTCATATTAGACATGTTGGAAGGCAGAAGAGAAGAATAAGAGAAGGATAAGTGGAAGGACATAGACAGAAAGACAAGATTTTATGAACAACATGAGCAGACCACTTCAGAAGCTTGGGATGCTAGGGTGGCCACTAGGGCCATGAAAGATGAAGAGATTGACTAAGTTGCTCAGAGGATGACCAACACCTTCAGTAGGGGGTGATGATGAGCCTCATAAATGGGTAATTATATGGGCTCACTTCCCTCCTAACCTAGTCAAATCAACCATTCTCTTAGCTTATTGTATGATTTTCTGATTATATTTATGCTTATAGGGTGAGTTGGGTTAGTTATTATGCCACGTGGTCTAACATGTATTTAATGGAAATTATTGATGGATTTCAAGGTCAAAGTCAAGGATCTAGTGGTCAAAATGTAGAAATAACCTGAAGTAGACAATGGAGAGAAATTATAGGAGGGAATCCCCCTCATTTATTTCTCCTCACTTTCAATTACCCTTGATTCAGCTCGGAGTACAAGCAGCTGAATCATGCATAAGAAGGCAGCCAAGCAAGTGGAAGCTAATTGATAGTTATCTCGAGTTTTGGGAGCCAAGCATCCCTGATTTTGATGAAGTTGTTGGTGGATTTAGATGTATAAGTAGAGAGGCCTAGGGCCTCACTAGGGTTGACTTTTTGCTTATGTAAACTCTGCTCAAATTTCGAGCTTACTATTTTGTGACAGTTTTACGTAATCTTGCTATTTTTTGATAATGAAGATGGAATCCTTTTTGAGCTAGCACTGAGTTACCTTAGAGGGTTGAAGCTCTTGGGTTATAGACCAATCCAAGCAGTTAAGATTCTCTTTACTTGTATTTTTATGTTTTACTTTAGTTTGTAGATTAGTTTGCAGTTAGATGTATTTCTCTTATGGTTAAGAATAGGTTGCTTTTGATGATTTAGTAGCTTGCTTCCATTTGTGCTTTAAGCAGTAGGTTAAGTAGTGATTAGAGAAGATTTGAAAGGCTAGCAACAGTGCCTTGGCCTCTCTTCCTCCCTCTGGGACCATGATTTGAGGCAAAGACTCTCTTGCTGCCCCAAAAACGCAGATTTTCCTCATTTCTAGGAATTCTAGTGTTTGTAGCTCTATAATATGTTGATAGTCCAGTTTTTCTTTGCTTTAGATCTTCTTTATCATGTTCAATTCCTAATTTTCAGTAGTCCTTTCACATGCTTTCCTTTATTACAACATTTCCCAGCATTTCCTTCTATAAATCATAGTTTAGACCATTTTAATGTAAAACTCTGTTTTTCTAGGATGCACTCATTTCATTGGTTGCTTGATTTTCTTAGTTTATCGTTAGTTTAGATGTAGCATATCTCTTATAGCAGTAGGCTAGATTATCAGAAATCACACCCTCCATCTGATCCATGTCATATAGGTCTCCCAAACCTCACCTTAATTCTGCCCTAGTTTCCTTCATTTTTCATAGAACTTCTTCCTCTCTCCTTGAGCAAACCCAATCATCTTTCTCTCTCCTAGTGATCCATGGTAGACCTTAGGCACCCTAACACCTCATTATAACCTTCATACACCCTTTATACCCACTCTCACACCCTCAAAATAGAGGAAATTTCTCTCAGCCTCCTCTTGTAGGCCTCATGTAGTTTACCTGTTTTCCTCCTGTAGTTTTCCTGTGTCTTCCTGTAGTTTTTTTCTGTAGGCTTTTGTTTGAAGGCAAAGTGTGGAAAAAGCCTCCAAAAGGAAACCTAAGACTTCCTAGGACCCATCCACACCATCCTAAATCCTCCCAAGCTCCAAAACTACCCTCTAACGCCACCTGTTCGCTGCCACACTCACACACAACTAAATTAGATGGATGCTAAATTCACATAAAAACACATAAAAATCTAAAAATATGTTTTTCTCTTATTTACTTCCATAAATAGCAAGGTTAGATGTTGTTTACTTCCTTGGGTAGGTAATGGCATTTCTTTCATTGTTTCCATAGCGTTTTTGGCAAAAGTAGAACTAGCTTGTTAATTAGGGTTTACTAGTGGTTGCTTTACATTCCAGTGTTTCTCTGTCCTGCAGTTAGAATAACATTTGTAGAGTAATCTTTATTTCCTTCCATCACACATAGAGCTTATTCTAAAATCTATAGAAGTTGGCTTGAGCTCCTATTGATCTCGTGCCGTTTGACCAAGTGACAACCTGTAGTGAAGACTAGTACTTGTGCATATAGCACCTACGCTTCCAAGTTTGTTACGAACTACCGAGTTGATAAAAGTAAAGTTGGAAGCCCAGGAGTTGCAAGATTCTTGCTGCAATAGTGGAACTCATGGGTATGATAGATCACAACGACTTGGAAAAGAGGCTCACGTAGCCTACTAATCTTGAGGAAGAAATATTTCTGGCTAGATTTCAACAACAGGTCCAAGAGAAACCCAAAAATGCATGGCATGATTGGCACATTAAGATGCACACATTTAAGGTAAATGATCTAGTTTTGTTATATGACAACAAGTTTGATAAATTTCTCGGGAAATTCAGAATGCATTGGTTATGACCCTATGTCATTAGGGAGATTACCAACAATGGACCAGTTCAGTTGGTTAAATTGAATGGAGTTCCCTTCCTAGGGAAGGTGAATGGAATCTGATTAATGCCATACACCCTGATCTGACTAGGTGACTATATGAGGGTAGCATAGTCTTAGTGCTCCATGTAGCTAAAAGGAGGCACGAGGATATAAACTACACTGTCTAAGTTGGGGAACTACACGATTGGAGGATTGTGTGGGACAAGGAAATGTCACAAGGTTTGCGAAAACGCAAAGAGAGTTGCGCTACCGAGGGAGAAATCATGTAGGTCAGCCTAAAGGTGGTCGTTAAAGTCACTATTCATGATTTGATGGTAAGAATGCAAACAAATGGAGCAGGCAGCCGACATTTCAGACAAATATTAAAGGTAAGATCCTTGGAAATCTGCTTCCAATCTGGCATTAATGAACCAAATGTCAGGGGAATGGTCGGATTTGAACTTGAAAGTGCATATAAATTACAGGTGGCTACCTAGGAAAAGACACTTTGCATTTTGAGAATTCAGTTGTTGAGATCTCAGGCGCACATGAATCATGAAAACGACGAAGCTTTGCTAGCAAGTTCAGTTTTTGAGATGTTTCCAAAGGAGACACAGGAGTTGTTGCATAGCATCATGTCAACACCCATAGAAGCTATGAGCGCCAAAGAAGTGATAGTCGAGGGGGTTGTGCTGGAGGTTGTTAGGGAGGCAGAGGGAGCTGCTCCAGAGGTTAGAGAGGTCTTAGCTGAAGTCCCCATTAACCTGGAGTTGGAGGAGGAAGAAATTGAGGACATCCTAATGGATGATGAGGACTTCGAGGTAGAAGTGGAGGAAGTTGAAGTCTAGGGTTCTGACCCTATCCCTAAGTTTCCCAAGTACGTCCCTTCATGCAAGGGCAAGACCAAGGTGCGAAAGGACATTGACGAGAGCAAGGTCACCTTGCACACCCCTCGGCTATCAGATGAGATTGTCTTTGAAGGACCATGCTTCGAGGGGGTTCCTCTATGGAAACTAGAAGATTGGGACTTAGCTGACCATGAGAAGTTCACGGACTTGGTGGTAGAGTAGCTAATACAATGCATTGTTGACACAACCATTGGGATGACTACATTAGAACCGCGGAAGTGGCTCAAGGGAGTAGGCAAGGCAAGTCTCCTCAACCTACTGATGAGCCCCAAAAATGGGTAACTTATTGGGCTCATCTTGCTTATTATTCTCGATCAGTCCACCATTCATCATAGTTTTATGCATGCTTTTGAATATATTTATGTTAATTGCATGAATGAGATTAGTCACTTGACCACAAAGTCTAATACGTGCTTATTGTATATTTTCGGACATCTTTTGGACCAAGGTCAAGCATTTATGAGCCAGTTGATAGCCAAATACGAGGAAACAAGGCTGAGGACTGGTAGGAAGGGTGTCTCCTACACTAAATCACCCCTTCCTCGAGTTCTCCGCCATCAGCTCGGAGTTCAACAACCCACTAAAGATGATTTCCAAGGGCAGCTGAGCAGATTTTGTTAAGTGGCTGATTACTTACAGTTTCGAGAAGCCAAGCCCCTCAAGTTAAGGAGGCCTGTTGGAGGTCCTCGTGGTGCATAAGTAAGAAGGCTTCAAGCCTTGATAGTTTAGCTATTGAATAGTTGTTTTTCACACTTTAGTGTTGCTTCGCCTTTCAGCTCATTTTTGAGCTCTTGCTGTAAACATTTTTGTGACATGATTATTTTTTTAGTAATGGAGATAAGTTTCATTTTGTACCATCTCTGAGCTTTCCTTAGGAGCCTGTAGCTCTTGGGTTTGGGCCCAAACCAAATGCCAGTACCTCCTTTGTGTACTTTTATGTGTATTTGCTGCATTTATAGAATAAATTATGTTATTTAGGTTAAGATCTTGCTTTGTTACTTAGGTTGTTTTTGATGATTAAAATAGTTTTTCACGCTTCAGGTTGATTTGATACTTTGGTAATAGAAAATATCTGCGAAAAGGTCATCAAGAAATCCTTGATCTCATCTCTCCCTCCTTGGGACCATGAGCTGAGACCAAGGCATACTTGCTATCACAAAAACACTATTTTTGCCTTTCAATGCAATTGCTAGTGTTACATTTTTAGTTGGAAAAGTTGATACCAGTTGTACTTGCATGTTTAGATTTGTTCTTGCTTAGGTTACCATATTTATATTGCATGATCTTCTGTTTATAACCTTCTATTCATCATGTTTCTGGTTTTTAGGTAAGATTAGGTCAAAATGGATAGATCTCTGGATTTTCTAGTCTCTCTTCGATCGGTTTTGAGAAATAGTGTACAGAGCATCCATAATACATCCCTGCCTATCCTTCCTTCATCATACAACCTACCCCAACCCCTAATTCCAGATTCCTTCCCTTCATTTGCCACACCTTTCCAATTTGACCTAATTTCTACATTCTTGTGCAACATTGATCCCTCCATCCTTGAACAAATCCAACCACCTGCATAACTCCTTAGCTTTATTTACTAGGTCCTAGACCCCTTCACATCCTCATCCATCCTCCATTTCCACTTTCTCACAATTTTTCCACCATCAACCCTCTAAAACCCTCTTTCGGCTCTTCCTGTAGAACATCCTATAGAACCCCTGCAAACTTCCTGTAGAAGTTCACATGAGAAGTTTTTTGAGATCTGATCACTGTAAAACTCTCTAGAAGGGTGTTAGGGACCCCTTAGGACCTCTTTTCACCTTCCAAACCTCCTGCAAATGCCCACTCCATTTCCTTTCACCAATAAACCTCTGTACAATAAAAAACTGTTAAAGAACATGCATGATAATTCTTCCAACTTACTCAAAAATACAAAAAGATGTTTTTTTCATATTTTCCTTCATAAGTAGCTTAGTCACATGAATTTTACCTTTCCAAGATTCAATGGAATCCATTTCCATCACTTTCATCTTTTTTCTTGCATCAGTAGGGTTAGTCGGTAAAAACTAGGGTTTGCTAGGGTTTGCATTTCCTTTCAGCTTTCAGTTTCTTTCTGCAAGTAGACTAGCCTCTTTTGAGTTAGCTTTCATCCATCACAGTTAAAAGCTTCTTTTAAGAGCTCATAGAAGTTGGCTTGAGCTCCTAATGGACTTGTGCCAGTGGATCAAGTGACAGATTGTGGCAAGAGCTAGTACTTGTGCATATAGCACCGTCGCTTCCAAGTTTGTTACTAACAACTGGGTTGATAAAAGTAAAGAAGGGAGTCCCAGGAGTTGTAGCATCATTGCTGCAATACTAGAGCCCACCATGTTTTTGGTGTCATTGCCGGGGAAGCATCAGAGTATTTTTGATTGCTACTTTTCTTCTATTTTCTATTGCAACCTTCTGCTAAGTAGTTTATTTCAGCAAGAGTAGAGTAGTTGTTTAATTTCCATTCTGCAATTTCATTTCCACAAAAGTAGATTAGACATTCCTGCTTTCCTAGACTAGCATTTCAATTTTGCAAGTGTAGATTAGCATTTCAATTCTGTAACTTCAATTCTGCAAGCATAGATAACATTTCAATTTCGCAATTTCAATTCTGCAAGCGTAGCTTAGCATTTCATTTCTGCAATTTCATTTCAGCAACATAGATTAGTCCTTTCCTGCTTTCATTTCAATTCTGCATTTTCATTTTAGCAAGATAGATTTTAGTTAGTTGCAGTTCAATCTATTTTAGTTTTTGCAGGTACAAGCAGAGTAAAACACAAAAATCAACCAAAAATATTTCATTTCATGCCTTGTAGGAACAAAGACAATTCAGGAAAATTCTTACCTAGCACCCCCACCACATCACTGAGTCACCCTTCCCTCTTCTTTGGTGTTAGTGATCCAAAAGAACCTATAGGTGAACCTCCAGAGATATAGGAAGATCCTATAATAGAAGAAGAGCAAGAAAACATTCCTACTGAGACCATGGTTGAACACAGAAACGGTATAGGAGATGAGGAGAGAATAGAAGGTGGCTTTCCCATCTGAGAGACCAATGGGGACACAAAAATGAAAATCATAAGTCCCTCATCCTTACCTCACTTCCATGGATTGACCACTAAAGACCCTGATACCTTCTTGTTTCAGTTTGTTGTCCTTTGTCAAACTAATGACTATGCAGAAGATGAGCAAAAGTTGAAACTCTTTCCCTCTACCCTTAAGGATGCAGCACTACACTAGTTCATGGGGTTACCTGGAAACAATATCACAACTTGGGCTCAGATGCAGCAAGCCTTTAACAACAAATACTGGGATTACTGTAGGTCAAAGGAAACGAAGGGAGAAATCTTTCGGATGACCATGGGAAGTGATGAATCTTTAAAATATTATGAAGAAACTTTCCAACCCAGTTATAAAAGGGCCAGGTGCACACTTAACCGTGAATCTTTGAAGCTGGTTCTGCTCCGAGGAGTCCCTGAAGACCTTCGAGATACCCTCCATTTTCTGGCTAGAGGAGACATCTACCAACTACCTTATGATGACATAAAGACTGTGTTTAGAAACCATTCTATGGCAGCTCGGAAAAGAGGTAAGGGGAATCAACTTTCAACTAGTGCCACCTTCTCCAAACATGAGTTTACAAATCAGATGGATGACCTTAAAAGTGAGATGAGATAGACCATTTCCATGCAACTGGATACTTTCTTAATCCAACAAAAGAGAGAATAAGTTCAGAGGGCTTTGGCCATCTTTTGTCCTAGATGTATAAGGAAGCATCCTAGGAATGAGTGTCCATTGCACTCCATAGAGGTATGTTTTGTTTGTGAGGAAGACCACCCTACAAACCAGTGCCCAACCTTAACCGGACTTAAAGCTATGTACCAAGGGGCTGAGAGATCCACTGAACCACTCTACTTCCTAAACCAAAGGAAGCCACATGGATCCAGACCTTACTAGTAGGGGATGCAAGGGGCATCCTAGGCTTATTAGAACCCAAACCAATCCACTCACATACCTTCTCGGGGTCCTCCTCCTCATCGTTCTTGGTCTGCACCCCCTCCTTGGTCATATCCATCTCAATACCATACTCAACCTGCTGCTCATTCGTTTCATTCTCATGTTCAGCCACAACCTTAGTGGAATGCACCACAACAGGGGTGGAGGCCCCAATATAACTCTCCTCCCACCATTTTGCCTCCACCAGCTGCTCAACCACACCCATTACCTCCTACTCCTCCAAGACAACTGCAGATGCCTGCTCAACCAAACCCAAAACCCAATAAAAGATAGGCCTAGTAGGTATATACTGGAGAGACAACATGCCCTACCTATGTTGTGGAGATTTAAGAGATCAACCTACAATCTGGGAAGGTCCTCCTAGATAGCCAACCTCCTCCTAAGGAGGATGAGGAAGAGAAATAGGAAAGTGAACCCAAAGCCATTCCACCCTTTCCTGAGAGACTAACTGGAACCACGCAACCAAACCCAGAATAGACTGAACTTCTGGGGGAACTTAAACAGCTGTGTGTAAAAATACCACTTCTCCAGGCCATCAAAGATGTACCAATATACAACAAATTGATCAAAGAGAAGTGTTTCAGGCACCTAGGCAGGTGCAAGAGAGATGCCCCAACTATCAATGTCATAGGACAACTGTCCGACCTGATGTTGGGAAAGTAATCTGTCCAAAATATCTGGACCCTAGGGGTCCTATAGTTGATGTCCACATCAATGGCACCATAATCCCCCACACCCTGATTGATCTAGGGCTACCATTAATGTGATGAACAGGGACACTATGCTCAAACTCAACCTTCAGAGTTCCCTAAGAAAGACCTTGACAGTACTTCAGTTAATAGACCGCTCCACCGTGACCCCTGAAGGAATTTTGGAAGATGTCACGATCTCCATTGATTCTTGGGAGTACCCTGCGGACTTCTTGGTCCTTCAACCAAAGGCAAAACTCATGAGATACCCCATCATTTTGGGAAGGCCTTGGTTAGCTATTGCAAATGCTTACATGAGTTGTTGAGCTAGGAGCATGACCATCAAGAATGGACCTATGTCCAAGCAGCTAGTCCTATATCCTCATGCCCAACCTCTGCTCAAACATGACTTACCTCTCTGGTTGGAGGAGGAATATGAGGATGAAGTCTACTCTACACCAGTGTGCACAATGGAAGCCACCAGGGGAGGTCCTCAAACCGAGGATGACCTTATTGAGAATTTAATTCAAAATCCACCTCCCAGTGTGTTGCCAATAGAAGAGTTGGTAGAAGACACCCAAGCTAGTGCTTTAGTGGATCTCTGTGTGGTTGATCCAGCCTCTTCCCAAGTTAAGAATGTGGAATTTGGCCTTGAAAGAACCTTGAAGATCAACTTGTCCCTATCCCCCTCTCAGGAGAAGGAGTTGTGTAGCTTATTGAACCACCATTTGGATGCTTTTGCTTGGAGCTATAAGGAAATGAAAGGAATCCACCCTACAATCTATACCCATCACATTTACATTAAAGAGGATTGTAAGCCAGTCAGGCAGCCTCAGAGGAGAATGAATCTAACCCTTAAGGACATTATGAAATAATAACTGTAAAAGTTGGATGCAGGATTCATCTACCCCATCTCTGACAACGAGTGGGTTTCTCCTCCGGTGCTTGTGCTCAAGAAAAATGGGAAGTGGAGAATCTGTGTAGATTATCCAGAACTTAACAAAGGTACCAAGAAGGACCATTTTCCTTTGCTTTTCATAGATCAAGTGTTAGATGGCCTAGCAAGGAAGTTCTTTTCCTTTCTGGATGGGTTTAGTGGGTATAATCAGATCCAAATCAACACGAAAGACCAAGATAAGACAACTTTCGCCTATCCATGGGTACCTTTGCCTATCGGATCCTTCCCTTTGGATTATGCAACACTCCTGCCACTTTCTAGAGAGCAGTACTGATCATATTTTCTGAGTTGGTTCATGATTCAGTGGAAATCTATATGGATGAATTTACTCCTTATGGGTCCAACTTCCAAGAAGCATTGAATAACCTTGGAAAAGTTTTAACCAAGTGTATTGAAATGAACCTGTCCCTTAGGCCTGAGAAATGTGAATTCCTAATGACTGAAGGGACCATGCTAGGTCATACCATTTCTCAGCAAGGATTATAGGTGGATCCCAACAAGATTGTTGTCATCCAAAGGGTTCCACCTCCATAAAAGGTAAGAGATGTTTGGAGTTTCCTAGGCTTAGTAGGATATTATAGGAGATTCATTAAAGATTTCAGTAAGCTAGCCTCTCCATTGTTTGGAATTTTGGGGAAAGATGTTGAGTTTATATGGATTGAAAATTGTCAAGAGGCTCTGGATGTGTTGAAAGATAAGTTGGTAACTGCCCCAATCTTGAGAGGTCCAAACTGGGCCCTACCTTTCCACATTCACACAGATGCCTCGAACAAAGCCATAGGAGCAGCCTTAGGACAAGTTGAAGAGAAGCTACCATATGCCATATATTTCATCAATAAAAACCTATCCAAGTCAGAGTTAAAATATACCGTAATCGAGAAAGAGCTCTTAGCTGTAGTCCATTCCCTAAACAAGTTCAGAAACTACATCACTGGTTATCAAACATTCGTACACACTAACCATGCTGCGATTAGGTATTTGATGAATAAACCTGATGTAAACGCTTGTATCATTAGATGGTTACTTTTATTGCAGTAATTTGATTTGACCATTGTTGATAAGCCTGGAAAGGAAAATGTTGTTGTTGAATTTTTGTCTAGACTAGATTTTCCTGCAAGTGAAAAGGGATGGTGGATGATCAATTGCCAGATGAACACCTGTTTGCTATTTCAGTACTCTCTCCATGGTTTGCTGATATAGAAAATTACTTGGTTTCAACATAGTTCCCACCACACCTATCCTCAAAAGAGAAGAGAAAGATCACGAGGAAGAGTGCCCCATTCACTTGGATTGGGGGTAACCTATTTAAACTTAGCCCAGATCAAATTTTGAGGTGTTGTTTCAGGGAGATGGAAGTTTTTGACATCCTCCTAACCTGTCATGATGGGCCCTATGGAGGCCACTTTGCAGCAAAAAGAACTGCTTTCAAAATTCTACAGGTAGGCTACTATTGGCCTACTCTTCATCAGTATGTCAGGAGATACATCAGCCAATGTGATTGATGTCAAAGGATGGGGAAGCAACTCCATGGGATGAAATGCCCCTCCAACCTCAAGTGATTTTCGAGCCATTTGAGAAGTGGGGCATGGACTTTGTGGGTCCTATCAACCCTACTTCAAAACAAAAGGCTTACATCATTGTGTGCATGGACTACCTAACAAATTGGGTAGAAACAAAGGCAATCAAGGCAGCAACAGAAGAAAAAGTGGTTGAGTTTCTAAGGGAAAATATCTTCTACAAGTTTGGCTACCCAAGAGAATTAGTCACAGATCAAGGAACTCAGTTTACCTCTAACCTGATTAAAGATTTGCTCGCCCATCACAAGATTAAGCACAGAACTTTCACCCCTTATCATCCGTAAGCAAATGGATAGGTGGAAGTCACTAACAAAGTGTTGGAAGAGATTTTGAATAAAGTGGTGAGCAACAACAAAAAAGATTGGGCAGATCACTTGGTTGAGGCCACCTCGGCCTATAACACTACCTAGAAAACTACCACAGGTTTCACACATTATGAGCTAGTTTACGGGAAGAAGGCTTTGTTGTCCATAGAATTTGAATATAACACATTGAGGTTAGTAGCTTAGTTAGACCTAGATCTCATCCATGCACAATAGGAAAGATTACTATAGCTGAATGGATTAGATGAACAGAGAATGCAGGCCCTTTTCCACTCAGAGGTGGTCCAACTTCAAACAAAGATATGGCATGACTGGCACCTTAAAGAAAAGAAATTTCAACCAGGAGATTCGGCACTATTATATGATTCAAGATACAAGGATTTCAAAGGGAAGCTAAGGACAATATGGCTGGGACCATATATAGTGGAGAAATGCAACGATAATGGTTCAGTACTTATCAGGACCATTGATGAAGAAGCCATCCCCATGCTCGTCAATGAGCATCAATTGAAAATCTATAGGAAGCCCATTTCTAAGAAGGAGTTCATTGAAACTCTAGATAAATCAGTGTTGGTAGTGGAGCAGGCCCCTGCCTCCACTCCACCCACACCTTGAGCATAAAAAAAAAAGAAAAAAAAAAGAAAAAGAAAAAAGAAAAAAAACAGAAAAATAGTAAAAGATCCTTCGGTGAAAACCTCTTGGAGGTACCCAGGGTAGACAGTGAGGGTGAAAACCTCCTAGAGGCACCCCAACTGTCTAAAAAAAAAAACACACACACAAAAAAGAAGAAAAAAAAAACCTGACTTCTATTGAATAAATTGCAGGTTGCAGGAAGGACATTGCAGGTTAGGAGGACCGCACAAGAAAAGGACAGAGGTTAGCACCAGGTTGCAAGAATCCCTCACAACCCACTCCTCCATGACCACTACCCTTTCCTAATATTTGATCTCATTTGGGCTAAAATTTCACCTTCTACAGGAAGTTTTGTGTCTTCTACAAGAAGATCCTGTAGAACTTACAGACAACCAAAAACTGATCTCAGAAGAGAATCCGAAGGTTGGGAATTTGCCTATGAGGCTTGTAAACCTCCCTGTTTCCATCCATCACCATATGTCACCCTTTTTCCATCTCCATACACCACCATTGCACTCTTTTTCTTTATTGTTCCTACACAGTCACACACAGAATCCTGTTTTCTTCATACTGTCAGCAAAAAATTTTAATGACAAAACAAGCAGCAATTTTTCACTCACCACACCTGTCAACCTCCACCTAGACTCCTCATCAGCTGAGACCCTCATCAGCAGTATAGCCCTGCTCATTCTAGCTTGCATTCTAGGAGGAGAAGCAGCTACAAGACATCCTATAGGAATCCTGTAGTAGCTGATCCCTCTGGAAGACATACTCCAGAGACAGGGACAGCAAAGTATGGCAGAAGAGACATGCATGGAGCTCTTCTTGAAGGTAAGAATATCAGCAATAGCTGAGGCCAAGCATGTAGTGTGCATGCAACAATAGCAAACGATGGAATGGGTTCCAAAACCCAAAATCTGCATAACACGGCCATGACCACACAGGTAAGTGCCTAAACTCATTCCTCAATTGCATAAATCATATTTTAGAAGCTGCATGACTATGGGAATGGTTCGGATTGAGTGGAATTAGTGGCCAGTCAACTTGCCACCCTCAACCAGTTACATATCCTCGTGGGATCCAAACCAGCCTCATTACATTCAAAATTGTAGATTAGAAGTGCAGCTAGCATGTGTGGAGTGTCCATTCAAGGAGAAATCATCGGGACTGGTAGTGGTGGCGGAAGATAACGAAAGAGAGGAGGTGATGGCAGTAAAAAAATGTAATATCCCTCCCTTTAATAAATAATAAAATAATAAAAATAATAAATTAAAATAATAAATAATAAATAAAATAATAATAATAAATATAATAATAATAATAAATCACTAAAATAATAATGAAATAATAAATCATAAATGATTTTTAAAAATATACAGAAATAAATAAAAAAATAAAAATAGTAATAACTACACTAAATCTCTAAATAAGAATAAATAGTAATAAAACAAAGAAAGCAATAAAAAGAATCAGTAAAGCTATCAAAAGAAGAAAATTAAAACAAAAAGCTAAAAATCAAAAGAAAAGTAAGGAAATAAAACAAGAAGCTAAAAATCAAGTTGCATGTAGACACATGGAGTGTGTGCATGTGGTTGCCCATCCAATGTTGTTCTATTTAATAGATGGTGAGGAAGATGAGAGGCATGCTTGCATTCCATCATTTCCGAGCTTCTATCTTTCATTCTCTTGGGAGAATGGTATACTAAGACATAGGAGCACTGGCAGCAGTACACTGATTTAGGGCTCGGGGGTGGCCAATTATAGCAGAATCCTGAACAATTGAGCCTATGGTTGGGTGGAGAGTCGTCCCCAAAACCCTGTTCTGGTAAGCCTACTTCTACCACAGGTAAGCACTATTCATAGTTTAAATTTAATGTTGATAAGTTAATTAGATATATATTTTGGGCTGTTACCTATGGTATCAGAGTGGGTTAAACCCTTAGGGCCTATGGGCATGCAGAAATTTACTTTGTTGGAATTTTTAACTTGACTTGTTTTTAAGTTACAGGTTGATTACTTCCAGGAGGTAGCATAATTTTTTCAAACCCTCACTATGCCGTAAATTTTCTTTATTCAATGCATACTTACTGCATAGTTATATTTTGATTGGTTTTGGTGATTACGTTTATGCCTGTATCCACTTTGGATTTGGAATTAGATTCGTTTCTCTACAATTTTAGCATAGATGCTTGAGTAGAAGGAAAAATATTTATCATTGAATATTGACTTTGTTCTGTGCTTGCACTGTTAAATCAGCTAATCTCCAAAAAAAAAAAAACCATTTGGTGAAATTGATAATCTAACTAGTTTAGTTTTAAAAAAAAATCCCACTTCCATACAAAATCTACTCTTGGTCCCTAAATATGACAGATCTAAAGATAAAAGCATAAATCTTGAACACTGGTTAAACTTGTGAAAATTTGGTTTGCATGTGCAGTTTTATTTTTACCTTTTCTTGTCAGTTTGTTTTGTTTTTTCTGACATGAAGCAATGAATGAATAAGAGCTAGTGGGACTAAGTTACGAAACATTTCTCATCCTCAGTCTTGCTAAAGAGAATACGCAAGTCTGAATAGTGTTAACACAACACTCTTATTGATCATCCATATAGATTCTCCTTTTAATTGCGATATTGCTATTTACATTACTTTCATTAAATATGGCTGCTTTATTTCATAGATAATGTACATACACAATTCAGAGCTTAATTGCTTCGCCGAACAATTTTTTTTTTAAGGCATAGTTTTTCACTTTGAGCCCTTTTTATTCTTCTTGCACCGATATTCTTTGCCGTTATGGAAGATCTCAATATTTTTGCTCCGATTCAAACCTGTGACCAAAACCGGATCGGACTTTAAGATTCCTTTCCCTAAATCGATATTTATTTTCAAATTCATACTGATACCCCCTCAAAAAGTTGTAATTCTTTCCTGCAAAGTTAGCATTATTATTGGGTAATGTTTAATTTGGAAAAGGAGTTTTGTAATGAGCAAGAAAATAAAGTATCCATCTAAATAAATTTCGAAGAAAATCAACAAAAAGTTCTTTTTATTTGACTATTATTTACAATTATTTATCTTTCCACTACTTGAAAACTCCTTGCTTCAAATTTTTCTTCGGCTGCTCAAGAAAAAGGGAAATTTTAATAGGGAATGTTTCTTTAAATCGCCTTTGTCTAATACTTTTATTGGTAACTTTTATTGAAATCAATCTATCAGTTTTTCAAAACAGATGTTTTGAACTTTTTCCAAATTCCCAAATTAATTGTTATAAGAGATTTTTGATTCAAATCCTTGTTTTGGAAAGTGACAATAATCTGGTATTTGACTGGGTGGTTGGGTTGTATCAGTCTCACGTCAGTTTATGCTTGATGAAGTATGTTTCAGGGTTCAGCATAGTGATGCAAAATTTAGTTTGAAATGTGAATAGGCTTATGATCTTTATATAAAAGGTACGCGCTAACCAAATAAATAAAAAAATAAACTGGGCAGTGCTTCATGCTCAATCGAATTTTTATCTGAAGCATATATAATATTATGCTTAATCCTCAGTTAAAAAAATATTCGACCATATCACACAACATTTCTTCTAGGATATTCTATTACGCTTTGGCCGAGTGCTCGGCCTGTAGAGTTGTGTTTGTCTAATTTTTCTCTGGGTTATTTTCCACTGCTATTTGCTGAATTAAAGTGCCAGGTGATTTTCTGTTTGTAGTTTTCAGATTTTATTTACCATAGGAAAATTCATCTGTTGGGTTAAATAATTGCATGGGACCTTAAATTTCATTGCTTTCTAGAACTCATATTAATTCAATATTTTGCCAGTTGTCTTCCATGTAATCACTGTCAAGTGTCCAATATAGCCACATTGAAAAATATCTGACCTGATTCATAAGTTATAATAAAGGCATGTGCTCGGGTCTAAGATATGGTACTGGGGATTTGAAGCCATTTTTTGTTTGTAAGCACTCCAAACATACTAGGTTGCTTTTACTCCGCTCTCTTACTAGATCCCAAATCTAGACATTTTTTTTTTTATTAATAGCAAAAATCATGCATAAAGCTACCCCTAATATGCTATTAGAACTGTGTTCATGTTATTCCATCTATCTCTCTCACAGGCATGTAATAAATTTATTCTATTACGATAGACATTTAGTTGAAATGACAATAGCAACTCTCCAATTCTCGTGTGTTCTGGTAAGCACTTGTCCCATTCGCTGCAATATATCTAACTTCGTCAATCAATCAATTATCGCTTTATAATTGATCTGCTTATTCCACTGTTGTTTCCAGTTTTCACCCTCAAACAATGCTTTATACCCAAGCATTGAAGTTTTATAAAATTACAACCAACATTGTGCATGTTTAGCAATTTATAGAACCACCTAGATTTGTCATACAAATATGCTTACAGCTGTTGTTATGAATGATTTTGCAGCTATGTTTTACCTAAAACCATCAATATGACTTGTAATTGATCAATGGAAGCTTAGAATTGTTAATAGTATGATGTATTCCTTTCATCCCCGTACAACTATTGCCTTCTAAGTTCTAAATGAAAAAAGATACGATAAGTCAACAATGATAAGTATACATTTATTTGCTTGTTTTTATTGTGTAATAATCATTTCACATTCATTACATTGACACCAACGATATTAGGATAGCAACTTCATTAGATAAAAAACAATTGAGAAGAAAAGGCGTGATGATTCAGCCATTGAGTCTAGACTCCATTTATTCTTTCAATTGCCTTGTTTTCCTGGTTTCCTTCTGCTTAATACTGGAAGTACTTTTGAGTAATTACTTCTTTTCATACTGTCTGCATTGCATGAGAACTTTTCTTTATAGTTTCCTTAATTAGCTGCTCTGCAAACGCCTATGTGTAATAGTTATTTCTGAGTTTAGTACTATTTTTTTGATATCTTGGGCTGATTCTCACAGAGGGCTTGTGATAATATCCTCTCGTGCCTATCATATGGAAAAATCATACTTTATAACTCTAAATTAATAAGAAAGAAGATGCTATATCCTTAAAAAGTAACAACAAATTTCTGTAGTATTGAAATAAGATGATACATTGAATTTTATGTTATGAAAATAAAATAAAATGAAAGTTAGACTTTACGGCATGATAACTGCCATACAAATGGCATGAGTTGGGCTATCTATTACAGAAAAGTATCGATGAGCTCCTCGGAACTATCAATCCATGAATTTACAGAAAGGACTCATGATTATCCGCATCGACGATCCCGGAGACTTTTATGAGTCATACTTTCCATTGTTGTAGTCTAACTCTTTTGGTATTTTTTTTTCTTTCAATGAAATTTCGTTGTTGTAATCTTTCTTTTATTTAAATTGCGTTTTTAAAATGTGAATGCACGTAATATTACTAAAAATGTAAATGAACGTAATATTACCAAAAGAAAATTGGAAATAAAGTCCACTACTTCATTTAAAAGAAGTATTTGCATCTCTTTTTGTTTTCCATGTCATGTGTTAAAAAGAAAGACGTATTGGGTGCTAGTTTGTAGCGTACCTATCTAACTATTTCTCTACAACAAATTGATAGATTTTTTGAAGTATTATACTACTTGTGCGCTATATGGTACAACGATTCTTTCCTATACCAATTAATTTTCAATTTAGATTTATCGCCATTGGAGTTGAAAGAATGCCAACTTCCTCTGAATTTTAAACCGCTCACATCGCTAAACTAAATTAAATTAAATTTCATGAGTGACATGATCAATTTTTATTTCGAGTCACTGAATGGACTCAAATGCGTCTTCATGTTTATTATGCACTCATGTTGTCTCACGGCTTCTTATAATTTGTTTTACTTTTATGATTGGCAAGCGTTCTGATGCCTTATCTCATAATAATTAAAAAAAAAAAAAAAAAATAAGGACTCGTGGGTAGGTTGTGATAGCAAAGACTATCATGTAATGGATAAGCTCTATAAGAGCTTTATTCAATGCATTGGGGATATATAATGCAAAGTTCACGCATGAACTGGGATGTGTATTGTCTATATAGATTGGAAATTATATTGTGTATATAGATTGAAAATTATAGAGTTTAGAAAGTTTATACATTTGGGGTGGATCTTATATACTTGCATTTGTATTGAACCTTGTATATGGCAAAAGGAAGAATATTAAAAGAAGAAAAAGGAGGTTGAATATTCAACCACCCTGAGAAATCTTAAAAGTGGTGTTAACGTTGTTGAAATTATTATGAAAATTAGTTAAAAAAAAAAAATCTATATATATCACAATTAAGGTAGTACATAATAGTCTAAATTTTATATTTTATATTTTTAGACCTAAATAAGCATTAATAATTATAATTCAAGTTACATTTAAGTGGGTTCCATGTCCAGTGAAGGGTATCATGATTTTTAGAGGTAAATATTCATCATCCAAAAATTTCAAAATTGGAATGACTTACCTAAGTGTTCAGACTATGTTCAAAATTTGTTTAATGGTTTAAAAAGTTTATTTATTATTTTTTAAGATATTTATCTATTATCAATAAATTTGAAATTTAGAATAGCTTGTTAAGACATCTATTCATTATGAACAAATTACAAATTTGTAATGTTTTGTCTTAATGTTCATTCCCATTCATCTACAAATGTTTAAAGGCAAGCTATTTCAGCGGAACCAAATAACTTTATAAGGTTAAAAATGAACAAAAGCCTATGCTGAGAGTACTTTGATATTGCACAAGAAAGAAGAGTAAAGTTGTGCAGAGAAGATTTGAAGCACGATTTTCTAAACATGCTACCATCAGTTTTTTTTAATATAAAGAATTTAATTTAACAAACAATGAAGAATGGGTTAAAGTTGTAGAAAATCTTTGTGCTTAGAAAGCATTGGACTAGTTCCAAAGAATTTGTTCCTCTAGTGATGGGAAAAGAACTTATTGGTGACTACCAACACATCTCTAATCTATAGTCTCTAATCTATGCCTGAATTGTTTTGCACTTAGAGAAGACTATTCTCAAAATAAATTGAAAAACATAACCTAAATGAATGGTTCTCAATAAGAAGCTTATGATTTTTTGTGTTAACGAATTACCTACCTTGGATGAGGAAATGGTACTATTGATTGTGTAAATGGTACTAATGATCTATAGTGTGTGCAGATTTCTCGACATTGTACGCATAGCCACGGCCGCAAGCTTACAATCTTATGTCTAATGTCTTATGAAGACAATTTTATGTCTTATCCGGGAAAATAATATGGCTAAATGTATTGTAATTTAAGGGATGGTGTTGCCTTTGCGGGTGCCCTTGCAAACAGGCCATATAATTAATAAAAAGATTTTATTTTGTGTTGGGGAGGGATAACCTTCCCAGTCATCCGATCCGGTTTTGGGTCAGGTGGTAGTGTCTCTTCTTTATGGTGTGGAATATTTCTTTGGTTGTTTGATTTCTTAAAATTCCTTAGAGTAATCATTTAATAGCCATAAGAATCTAAAGATACATTTAATAAATTTGTTAAAAGCAGTCTATTTAATTCTCCTAAGTTATGATTGCTTAAACAGATACAACACATAATTTCAATGTATCCTAGCACATAAGGTCATGAATCTGAACACTTAATATTGGTGTGACATATCATTTCAAAAGTCATGGTGAATTTTCTTTCAGAATTCAAGTACCTTCTTAAAACAATATTGCCACTAATATTCTTAAGCTTTACTCATTGGAATTTTGATTTTATGTTGAGACAATTCTATAAGTTTTAATAATTGATAATTTGCATAATCAATCACACAGTTTCAAATTTGGCAATGGTTTGATTGCATGACGAGCAGAAAAATATATAAAACAATAGATTGAAATGAATCAAGAATCTTCAAAACTTTCTTGAATAAATTTGGCTCTTATTTTATGCTTCTTCAGTGATGAATCTTGATATTGAGTGCCTGATTACAGTGTCTGGCTATCATTGCATGCATATGCGGGTGACTTGATGTCACTGTTAGAAATCTGATATTTTTAGAGGTCGGATATAGGTCTGATCTTGACATTACCATGATATGTTACCTTTGCATTGGTACTAAGCTTGAATCTAAATCATTAGTACTCCTTATCTTGCATCCAGTGATCATTTGAAAAGTGAATTAGTGGATTGATTGGATCATCTAGTGACTCACATCACATTGCAGTTTTTCTTTAATTAGCTATCCAATTTGGTATCTAAGGACTGATATATTCTTGCCATTTCTCTGGTCTATTATTGCAAGAACACAACTCTCTCATTATGATCTTCTAATAAATTTAATTTTGCATTGCAATTTTCATGCAGATTACATGTATTTGCTCATTTTACTACTCATATCATTTGTATATTAAACATCATCAAGCTATAGGATGGTATATGTCAGTCTCAGTGGCAAATCGTACAGACTTCGATTTCAATTAGATGTTGAGTATAATGTTACCTGAGGTTCGTGATTCAAGGTTAATTGCATATAACGGTTAAAGTTGTCTAAAGAAAAATGGCAAGGAGAAACTTGCAATTTTTTTTAAAGGATGATAACTAAGGATAGTTCATGTGATTATGCCCAACTTGGATCAGATAATTAAGGTGGTAGAGAAGAAGTATCGCAACAAAGATAATAAATCAGTAAGAAGAGACAACCTATTGTGGAACATAAACAAAGAGTATTGTAGTATTTTGGAGCATAATGGAAGGATTTGGTATAAACATAACTTGGGTACTCTAAAGGTATCACTATGAGGCCTATCTAAGGATGATGCACATAAAAAAGAAAATATTGGCAATCAACTAATGAACTTGAAAAAAATCAAGGTAATAATGAAGGTTATTTTAAGGAACCTGTAAGGTATGATAAATAGAATGATTGGAGAAGATAAGTTGTATGCATAACAACATCTATAACAATGGGAGAGTCACATTGTAAAGTTTTTCATATGTGACTGACTATATGAATGAATTATGGATAACAAGGCACATGATCAGGAGATTTTATTATGTTGATCTCTTAAAACAAGAAAAGATAAGCGGATTACATGAATTTATTTATCAGGTATTACCCAAGTTGGAAATAGTATCAAGAAGAAAGTTCTTTTAAAGTAGAGCTAGAAACATGATTGGTAAGGGTCATAATGATGATCTACATATTTTAAAAATGTGAAGGTGTGAAGTTACATGATGACCAAATGATAATAAACAAGGAAGATATAGGAAGGAATGTTGCTAGAAATCTTATACGGATACCTTGAGAAGGATTGTGTACATAATGACAAAAGAAGTGAAAGTCAATTAATAAGAGATTGAACTTGACTCATTATTTCATGAGTAGGACTTCCCACAACGTTAAAAGAGGTCGTTTCCACATAACACCTCACATTTAAGTTTCTCATGGACAATGAAGGTAGTAGTATTTCCAATTGTTCAAATTCTAAAATAATGATACTATGTAATAAGAAGGAGTCTTTTGGCCAGGTTGAGGAAACTGAATTTATGATAAAGAAATCAAGTGGTATTGAGATACGAACTTGACAAACTCGACATGATAAGAAAATATTTCTATGAATGAAGCGCTAATTGTTAAATAAGTCAACATGAATCAAAAAATCCTCGGGCAAGTAAATTAAGCATGATACAAAATTAAATCATGACGAAAAAAGGTTTATATGTTATTGCATATAGCGGGATTGGAATCAGTAAGCCAAAGGGTAAATGGATGTAAAATCAAGGGATTTTAATTTTGAGATAGATGATGGTGTGATTATACTGTTGGTGTAAATGATCAACTACCTTATAGAAAGAAGTCGAACTGATTATTGAAAAGTACTTGACAACTTGATAAAAACATATTGACGATGTTTCATGCTATCATGATAGGAAGATGATGATGTACATATGGTTCTTATAGTGATAAGGCATCTATACGATAATAGCGATATGCATAGGTATTATGACATTATGTCAAGGTATAGTGACATTTTCATTTACTACCTGATGGTAGGTATTTAATGTTCAATACTCATGATGGATATGATATGCATAACGTGGCATAGGAATTATGATGTTATAATATGAGGATTATTGACATGAGGTTCATTTATGTGAACTCATGATATGTCTTAATATAATTATGTGATGGTATAATTGAAGCATGCAATAGTTCCGTACAAATCTATGACATGCGTGAGCATGCACATCCTTATTAACAAAGATGAACGTCTCATGATGACATGCAAGAGTTAGCATATGGATTATTTCCTATGATACTATGATGGTATGGTTAATGCATTGGATGCATGTTGAGATGTGATGATTCACAGGACTCCACAAATGGGCCGAGAGGGCCGGTTTATTTGATGATCTCGTGCGAGCCCATACGCACGAGGGAGAATAAGTAACACCATATGGGA
>APFE031215888.1:107615-139473 GCA_000404065.3 Pinus taeda
ATATTTAAAAATATACAAGAAAATAAATAAAAATAATAAAAATAGTAATAACTACACTAAAGCTCTAAATAAAAATAAATAGTAATAAAACAAAGAAAGCAATAAAAAGAATCAGTAAGCTATCAAAAGAAGAAAATAAAGCTAAAAATCAAAAGAAAAGTAAAGAAATAAAGAAGGCTAAAAATCAAGTTGCATGTAGACACATGGAGTGTGTGCATGTGGTTCCCCATCCAATGTTGTTCTATTTAATAGATGGTGAGGAAGATGAGAGGCATTCTTGCATTCTATCATTCTGAGATTCTATCTTTCATTCTCTTGGGAGAATGGTATACTAAGACTTAGGAGCACTGGCAGTATTCATTGATTGAGGGCTCGAGGGTCGCTAGTTGTAGCAGAATCCTGCACAATTGAGCCTACGGTTGGGAGGAGAGTCGTCCCCAAAATCTTGTGATCATTTGGCAGACTGCAATTATAGGTAATATAGGTGATCTCATTTGTAAGTATTTGTTTTTCATTAAGACATTAATTTTAGTTTTACTTTGTGCTGTTACACCTAACTTCCTCAGATTATATCTCTGAAAATATAGCGAGACAAAATCTGAAATTCGGACCCGAGGTTCATCCACAATTTAGTCTCAAATGGGTTTTTTAGCTTCTGAAACGTCACAGGAAAAAAAAAATAAAATAAAATAAAATAAAATAAAATAAAATTATAGCGAAATTTCCACGATGACCTGTTTGGTGTTGTTTTAATGCAAGAAGAAAGACCCATTTCTTTCGAAAGTCGTCCAATCAAATAAAAGTATTTACACAAAGCTATTTATGAGAAGGAAATGTTGGCAATACTACATGCACTTAAGAAATGATGACCCTACCTAATGGGAAGACACTTCAAGTAAAAAATAGATCATGATAGTCTTAAATACTTTTTAGAACAAAGATTATCTTCAGAAGAGCAGCAAAAATGGGTCACAAAGATGTTGGGTTATGACTTTGAAATCATCAACAAAAAAGAGAAGCAAAATGTTGTGGCAGATGCACTCTCAAGAAAGGATGAGGATGTGGAAGCATTTATTTGCGTCATTTCTATTATCCAACCAGATTGGATAAACGAAGTAAGGGATGAATGGAAGAATGATGAGGAAGTGTGGGCACTCATTCAAAATATACAACAAGATCCCAGTACATTTGATACATTTAGCTTGAGAAATTATTCGTTATGGTACAAAGATTGGTTATACCTATGTAAGAATTCCCAACTCAAACAAAAGATTCTTAGGGAATTTCACACCTCTCCCTTAAGAGGGCACTCAAGATTTCTAAAAACCTACCATAGGGTTAAGAATGATTTTTTTTTGGATGGCCTTAAATCAGATATTCAAAAGTTTGTGGCGGAATGTTTGTTTTTTCAACAAAATAAAGTTCAAACAATATTGCCAGAACTTGATGAAGAAGGAAAAATAATATTGGAACCTGAAACAGTCAAAGAAACAAGAACTACTCAAGCGTTGAAGACAACACTTTTTTGAAGGTGAGGGGCATGTTAGGTCCCTATAATACTAGTGATTCCCTCATTACTATTGTTGTTGTATCCCTTATTATTATTTTTGTGCCCCTATTGTCCCCATATTGTTATTATTGTGCCCCATAAAATCCCTCTATTGGTATTTTTGTGCCTTTATATTATTATTATTAGGTTGTCTTGGTTATATAGTGACCTCTTAGACTCCTATATATAGAAAGGAGGTTTTTTCATTTGAATCATCCAATAATTGTTCATTTGTGTAATGTAAAGGAAGTTTCCCCCTCGAAGAGGCTAAATTCTAAGGCATTGATCTATCTTTTCTATATTTTTGTGACCTGGTTTCATAACAGCTTCTTTGTTGGGAACTTGAACTAGATCAACAAGAAGCACATTATTAACCACATGAGCATATGGATTGCACCTCATCAATGTCTTCAAGTTGTGAACATGCAAGTGGTGTGGCTTTCTGATTTGATATTTACATTGTCCTTCACTTGTCTTATAGATTTGTCTCACATTAAGCTGAAATGTAAGACCACCCTCAATTAAGTTTCTCTTTGTCAAGTTCTATCAAATGGAATTTTGTTTTGTTTTAATAATGTCATCCTCTAAATCAACTCCTAGTGTAATGATTTCTCTGCTTTCTCTTGAAGTTTCACTACGATCTTGACTATTGGTAATGACTACTTCAGAATGTTCAGCTTTACTTTTCTTCCTCATAACATTCTCATCATTAACTAGAACAGATTTATTCTTGGGCATTGTTACTTTTGGTCTTTTACGATTCTTCTCCTTTCTAAAATCAGTTCCAATGTCATCTTCAGTAACGACAACATATTCTTGAGTGTCAAAGTCAATTTCCTCATCTTCAAAAGTAACATGTCTACCATTGCTAGATTTATCCACTAGAGGCATTTTTTCCTGATCCCTTGGATGTAGTTTTGTAGCATCATGAATTACTACATTTTGCTTGTTTGCCATATCTTCTTCTAAGTAGAAATTGTTGACAACGTTCATAATATCATGCTCTATGAAATGAATGTCTCCCAATATAATTGAACAACTTTCAACAAAATTCTTTCAAACAAAATATCATATGGCAATAAAAACAAAGTTATAAAAATATAATGAGACAATTACAAGAACACAAAACACAAATATAAATAACAATACTTACGATATTTTGTTTCATCTCATTTACGATTTGTTTACCCAACTTTGTAGATACCTCTTTCATGTCGTACAATAAATATGATAACTGGTATTTAATCCTTTCATGTGACCTAGACGGTTTCGTAAATATGTAAACAACTTCATTGTCTAGTACCAAACACATGTCTATGACCTTTCCCATCACCTCATAAATTCCATTATCGTTAGATATATAAACATATAGATATATCTGCACATTTTGGCTTTCTCTTTCTTTCACATACCAGATATTTGCTGGAAGTTTCACTTCTTTTGATTTCTTCCAGTATTAAGTCATCTTCTTATCGTTTGAGGCACTTGAAAATTTTGTAGCTATCAGCTCAGGTTTGGTTCATTCAACAGTGTTTCTTGAAGATCTATCTTTAATAGTGTTTGGTCCAGAAAGATTCATGGAAATCTTGTTTGATGCCATTTTCCTGAAGAAAAAAACACATATAAATCAGTAAATTACAAAAAAATAATAGCTTAAATTAACAAACAAAACGATAAATGATAATTAATTTTGTAAAACATATATATATATATATATATATATATATAATTAAAAAATACAAGCGCCCTGCTGCCCACCGTGGAAATCGGTCGGCCACCCAGGCCAACAGTTGGGCCCAAACCCCTTACCCACCTGGGGGCCCAACAACCGCCCCCCTCCCACTCCAGCCCCACCCGACCCCGCAACACCACCCCAGCCCAACAAACCCCGGTAGTGGCCAGCCACCCTTCCCCCCGCCCCACCTCGACGCCCCCACGGTCTGCCAAGTGGCGGGTCGATTCGAGAATCGCCCACACCCTGGCAAATCGTTGGGCCTCCAGGGTGGGGCAGAGAGCTAGCAGTCAACCCTCTGATGGGCCGACCGTTGGGCCGTCGGGGCCCACCCCGACAACGCAACGACCCGCCACCCCGACGGCCCAACAGCGCACCGCCCCGGTCGGTCGTTGGGTCGTCGGGGTGGGGTGGGATGCTGAGCATCTAGCCTTCCCCCATCCCTCACTCACGAGACCGTTGGGCCACCGGGAGCATGATCGGGCCCACCACGCCCACTGCCGACGTAGTGGGTAAATCTGTCCCACAAAAAATTTTAACTTCTTAAAAAATTTAAATTTCATTAAACTTATTTAATTTTAAAATTTGCATAGCAGAAAAAATTAACTAACCTTTCAAATGTGATAATCCTCCGTTGAATATGTTATTGATAGCAATGTAGTTGCTCCACAAATTCGCTCCAAATCTTTTAATGAACCTCGAAAAACCTTGATGTGATGTGAGGAATAGTGATAATGAAATTTATTATATAGGAGAAATTACGAAATTGTTTTACCGTACGGTTAATGTGGAATTAATTTGTTTTTATAAATTTAAACATGTTAATTTTGTTATGGGGATATATGAAACTATGATAAAGCGAACATTATAGAATTGTTTTACAGCATGGTGAATGTGAGATTAATTTGTTTTAGAAAGTATAATAATAATAAAAAAAACATTCAAATTGTTTAGTAAATATTATATAATTTAAGTAATAAATTAATTTAGGTAAAAGATTTAGTTTCTAATTTTAATTTTAAAGATTTATTTCATAAAAAAATAGTTAAAATTTTTCAATAAATTGTAGAAGAAAATAATGGAGGAAAATACATGAAACGAAATTTTTGGAGGAAAAAATTTTGGCGAAAATTTTTGGAGGGGAAATTTCATTCTTTAAGTTATATATTATCATTAGAATAGTCTACATTTGTATCATTCGACCTCTTCTATTTGAAATGCATGGATTCTTCTGATAGTAAAGTTTCGCTTTGTGAAGCATCAACATCTTCGTTGCGTAATAATTCTATTCATAATGATGAATATAACAAAAATTCTTCCACTATGAATAGAAAGTCAATTCTTCCACTTAGTCCTAATCCTAAGGACTATGAGAGCAGCACTGATGAAAGACGGGATAAAGAATTTCAAATAAGTAAAGGGACATGGTTTCCACTTAGCCCTAATCCTATGGATTATGAGAGCAACAGTGATGAAGAGCATGATGAATAATTTCAAAAGAATGGAGTATCACGGTGTCCACTTAGTCCTAATCCTATGGACTATGAAAGCAACAGCGATGAAGAACATAATGACAAATTTCAAAAGAATGGAGTGTCACGGTGTCCACTTAGTCCTAATCCTATGGATGATGAAAGAAACAGTGATGAAGAGCATGATGATGAATTTCAAAAGAATGGAGTGTCACAATGTCCATTTAGTCCTAATCCTATGGAATATGAGAGCAGCATTGATGAAGAGCATGATTAAAAATTTCAAAAGAATGGAGTGTCACGATGTCCACTTAGTCCTAATCCTATGGACTATGAGAGCAACAGTGATGAAGAGCATGATGAAGATTTTCAACTGAATAAAGTGTCACGATGTCCACTTAGTCCTAATCTTATGGATTATGAAAGCAGCAATGATAAAGAACATGATGAAGATTTTCAAAAGAATGAAGTGTTACCGTTTCCACTTAGTCCTAATCCTATGGACTATGAGAGCAACAGTGATGAAAAGCATGATGAAGAATTTCAAATGAATAGAGTGTCACAGTGTCCACTTAGTCCTAATCCTATGGACTATGAAAGAAACATTGATGAAGAATTTCAAATGAATAGAGTATCACAGTGTCCACTTAGTCCTAATCCTATGGACTATGAGAGCAGTGGTGATGAAGAACATGATGAAAATTTTCAAATAAATAAAGAGTCGCAATGTCTACATAGTCTTAATCGTAAGGACTATGAGAGCAGTAGTGATGAAGGACAGGATGAAGCACTTAATCCTAATCCTAAGGACTATGAGAGTAGCAGTGACAAAGGATAGGATGTAGAATTTTCAGTAAGTACACAGTCACATTTTTTACGTAGTCCTAATTCTATGGATTATGAGAGCAACACTGACAATGCACACAAGGGAGAATATCCAATAACCAACGAGTCAAATTTTCCATTTACTCCTAATTCGGAAGACTATGACAATAGCTCTGAAGAAGGGGAAGATGGAGAATATCCTCCAAGTCAGTGTTTCAAAAGCACAGTTGATCATAGCAAGGATAACAGTGCTCAGAATGATGATGAAAATGCTTATACAGATGATGATCCAATGATGGAGATGTTGCCAGGAAATATTGTATCGAGGAGTAGGAGCAGATTTTTTCGTATCAATACAAGATGTTCTAGTTATACAAGGGGTAGAGTAGAATATATGACGAGAAGAAGTTCTATCAACACTCTCATTTCAAGTGAATGTTATCAAATAGATTATTTGAAACATATGGATTTCAAATTTGCATTAGAGAAAAAGGAAGAGATATTTGTCAATGAATAAAAGCATGCAAAATTCATATTTAGTTGGGTGCATGCAATCTACATTGTCAAGTTATGATTATCATATTAGGTCTTTATTTATCTGTAGAAAGGCTTTCAAAATGTTTCATTCGATGGGTAATTTTCGTCTCTCAAGAATCCAAGACAATTTGGAAAATGATCTCACATTTTATTCAAAAGTCACAAACAACAGTTTGGGCCATTATCAAACACTACAATGTTATGGATGAAAGATTTATTTTCAAAGCATGGAGAGTGTATGCCAAAATAGAAAGACAATACATAATCCAAATAATTTTTCAAGGCAAAAAATCTACAACTTGTACAAAGAATATGCAGAAGTTTCTATGGGACATGGTCGGTTTATTACATATCAATATTTTGTGAAGGTATGGAAGAAAAGAATTCAACAATGTATGTATTCCTAAGAAGACAAGGATGGGGATTTGCAGCACATGTGTTTCTCTTAAATCAAAAAGGGATAAATGTGAAGAGTCAAAAAGAGGTAAGCATTCATAACTTTAACTTTTAAAATTGTAGTCATCAATTATGAAAACGTATTTTTTAATGACTTTCTTTTATGTTGTGTAGATTCCATTGACAAAGAACTTCAGGAGCATCGCGAACAACAAACAAATGAAAGGAAAAAGATTGTACAAGCATCGAAAGAAGTGTTATGATAATCCGAATAAATATTTGGGTTTGATAATTGATCATATGGACCAGCAGAAAACACTTTTACCACATTTTGTTCGCACACCCAAAAATTTACAAGAGGAAAATTTTATTCAGTATCACTTGGCCGGTTGTATGGTCTTCAATGGAAAAATATTTCCAAGGGTGTACTTCACAACTCCAAATATTCATGACGATGCAAATCTGACAATAACCATAATTCATGACATGCTTTCTCATTTATCTGGTAATCTTCTTGAAGTTTTGCATCTACAATTGGATAATACTTGTCGTGAAAACAAAAATCAAGTTGCTTTTGGATACCTAAACATGCTTGTTGAATTGAGAATTTTTCAAAAGGTAAAGGTTGGTTTCCTTCTTATTGGGCACACTCATGACCATATTGATCAGATGTTCAGTTGTTTTTCAATCACATTGAGAAAGAAGGAAGTTAGGAGCTTGCCGTCATTAATTGAATGTATTAAGAAATCATACATGCCAGAGCTTATTTTTGATGTGTTGGAAGAATTTGTTGAGATGCAAAGGTTTATTCTGGGATCGCATGGTGAGGAGACATGCATTGAACAACTTAATGATATTAGCTTTCAACATCAATTTCGTATCAAAAAAATTGATGGGAAAACACTAATATGGGGCAAGAAATATTCAACCACTGCCGAATGGGCACCGTCATCAAGTTTGGAATTTTTGAAGTTTATTCCAGATAATCCAATATTTGCATCAAAAATATTGTTATTACAATCAGTTGGTGACATTCATGATACACGCAGCCAGAATAGAGATATAAATTATTATGATTTCCTAGAAGAAATTAAAAATTGTATTAGATATACATATGAGTACTTTGACATTGTTGATTCAGTTTGGTAAGAGTCATTTTTCAATAATCAAATTGATATCATTTCAAGAACAACAAATGAAGATATACCTTTGAAAAATCCATTTATTTGGCCACAAAATGTGTCAAATGAACATGAGGAAATAAACATTGTTGAACAACAACAATCTCAAGGTATTATTAATTCTTCACAAGCAGAGGAAAGAGAGATGTATATTGGTTCCAGAATATCTCGTGCACAACATGAAGCCATGGAAAACCTTTACATGGGTTCAGTACAGGCTATTAAAGAGGGTTGCATGATCGCAGTGCTAGTGGATGGAGATCCCAATGGCTATCCATTCTGGGTTGCTAAGGTTATAAAGGTCTTTACAGAAAATGAAGATGTTACAAGTGTTGAAGTACATTGATATACCACAAATACACACCCAATCAATGGTGTGTATAAGCCTGAGATGGTAGCTGATAAAAAAATTAGCGGAAAGAGAAAAAGAAAAGATACAAATATAAATCGTCGCTGCACAAACCTCTTAAAATTGAAGGATGTTGACATACTTGTTTATGACTTCAGTTTAACAAAGAGAGGAACTCTTCACTTCAAGACAATAGAGATTCTGAAAAGATTGTTACCAAAAGGAACAATGTTGAGATGGGAGTCTGTTAAAACCAGTCGTAGATCCAAAAGAATTTTTAAACCTGAAATGGTGGGCATGCATGTGGACTCACATGGGACACTAGTTGATGAAAGAAAAAAATATGAAACATCTTCGTCTACATCCAGTCATTCATCTAAAGATGTGAATTCTAATGGTGTGTAAGAAAATATGATTGATTTTGAATAATTGTCTAAGATAGTTTATATAACTGATGTTGAAATAAAAATTTGATTTCCATATGGTGTTAAATCATAAATTATGAGTCATTTTTATGTTGTTGGATTATATGTTTTAATTATGGTGATTTTTATTGTTTAGAATCTCTACAATGCAACATAATATATGTTTCATTCAATCTACAAATAATGACATTTTGGTTAATTTAGTCATGTAATTTGTTCATAATGTCATGGTTTTTTAATTTTATGGTTGAAAATTTTCCAAATTTTTTTATATCTTTAATATGATGGTTGAAAACAATTAGAATTTTAGCGATCTTTAGTGTGATGTTATTATATGTTTAACAACATGGTGAAAACTAATAAAATTTTAATGTGTTTCAAATCTCAATATTTTATCTTTATCGTCATTACTAAAACATGTTGAATTTATACTTAGGAAAGAAAAATGGTATTCTACCAAAAACATTAGTGTGTTTTTTCGTCAAAAACATCGTTTTTTTACACAAAAATTCGGTTTTACCAGCATTTTTTTAAAATATTGAAAATTGACCCTAAAAAAAAACCATCATTCCAGTATCAACACTTTTCGTTTTCAGGGTATTTTTTGCACATTTTTTGCACAAAAATTTCGTTTTCACTGCCATTTTTAAAACATGTTCAAAATTGAGCCTAAAAAAAACCATTGTTCCAGTGTACACACTTTTCATTTTTAGCACTATTTTTTATGTTTTTTCGGGGATTTTTTGCTAGAGTTCCCGTTTTAAATTTATAGTTCTCGTTTCAAAGTTTAGATTGTTTTATGCTTTTAGAATGGAAAAAAATGGATGAATCAACTCACATGAACATTTTTATCAACGAGACCCAATTTGGAAAATTGGGGTCTAAGATCTTTTGGGTGCATTTTGAAGCATTAAACGACATTTTTTGGAGGTGAAACCTTGTTGCATTAGCACCACACCTTATTTTCATATTCTACACAAAAATTTCCAATGATGCGAAAATAGTCTCAATCAAGATCTATATGCAAAAGTTATGTCACTCAAAAGTTGACCTTATTGTTTTGGCCACCATAATTCAAAAGGATGCCACATCAACCCCCGTAAGGAAAAATAGCTAGCCACATGATTATGATGAAGGCTCTAAAAGAGCCCATAATGTAACTCTTGTTAAGAGTTAAGGAAGTCAAACCTAAACACTAGTACGCTATTAGGTTGTGTTATTATAATCAGGCCACTAGAAGGAAAACAAGTTCCATTCTTTTCATAATCAGGCCACTAGAAGAAAAACAAGTTCAATTTTTTCTAAGTGTTTCTTGTTTCATAGATGAGACAAGTAGTCGAGAGGGATAAGGAGAGAGCACACAGAGAGGATTTGAGTGCTATAATATCCCATGTACCACAAGCCTTACTTCCTTGTACCTAAAACAATTTTCTATTTATAGAAAGAGAGCAGAGTGACCTCACATTCTAGTTTGGTTTTCTCCTAAAATGGTTTTCTAGGATATATCTTGTGTCAATCATGATTTGTGAGTTTTAATTCATTGTTTTTTATTTTCTACATAATTATAATTTACATGCATACACAGTATACGATAATTTACAAATCCATAAATCTAAAGAGAAGTAAACCCTTGTAGTGTAGATTTTGGTTTTTTAAGTATAATTTATCAAATTTGTTGTGACACTGTCCAATGGAATTTCCATGAGAGTTTACAAATCAATTATTACTATATTTTTAGTTCTCTCTTTCTCGCTCCCTTCGTCCAACCCCTCACACACATAATATGTGTGAAATTGATATCATGCAACTCATCATTGACATTTTGGGTGATAAAAATTTAGTGAAGAATGGTGTCAAAATATAATGGGCTCTATGTTCTCGTTTTCTAATAGTTTTGTTTTGATCTTGATTTTGTTGTGTTATATAAAATTTGTGAACTGGCAATTATCTTTAAATAAAAATAAATGCATGGATGGTTGAGATTTAATAAATGTGGAATGTTATTTGTCATGTACATGATCAAATGGATGCAATTCAGGGTTCTAAATTGTTTTTCCGCTACAAAACGCATAACCATGTATCTTCCACCTCCATCCCCTCACCTAGCCACGTTAAAAATTCCCATACATTACGAATTCACCTACCATGAGACTGTATAATATGTGTGTGCATTGGTCTGATACTCTCATGGTGTCCAACAACAACAAAAGAATAAGCTTTAGGAGTGAAGCAATAGTACACTTGACAAGTATTTCTAGCTTTGAGGCACTCAGTTCCATAATCACATTAATTTGTCAAACCCATTAAATGAGAATTCATGTTTGCGTCAAGTGAGGAGTTATGGATGGATCCATCATAAAGGTTGCAACAAGAACCTTTACTTTCTCTGTATTCTTCATTTGGGTTGTGCTAAAAGAATTAGATAAAACCTACTTCTAATTATGCACATCAACATTTTAGGTCTATTACAATTATCCTTTTAAATATAATTACTTTTTGTTTGAAAATTTTAACCATCAACTTATTGGCCTCGGCCATCAACTTATTATTTATCGTTTGTTTGTGTAGATTTGATATTATAGCAATGTTATTTATGTTATTATTTGTTTATAGTTTATTTTATTAAAATGGATTAAAAGAGTTAAATAGGATTCATATCCAAAATAAAAAAGAATAGTTTTATAATAACCACATGCAAGTGGTTGTAAAATAATTAATATGAAAATCCTAATTAATTATTATGTTCCATATGTTCATTTAATATAAAAACCCTAAATAACAATTGTTTAAGTAATTAATAATCTCAAAATACAATTTAAAAGAATTTGGATTAATGCCTATTGGCATTTACCAGCCATTTTATTTATATAGTTATGTTAGTTATATAAATCTTGGACTAAAACTTCATTTACCTCTGATTCAGAAGTGTTTCTAATTGCATATGACAAACCCATCAAAATGAAGCTTAATGGAGGCTTTCTCAAACAAAACTTTCTTATATGAAAATACAACTCTAAAATGGAAACCCTCTATACAGATAATTTTATTAATTTCCACAAACGACCAAAAAGATAGATCAATGGAATTCAAATAATAATATAGGATTGTCAAATATATTCCGAAAAGGTAAAAGCAAAAAATACTAAACTACCAAATGAAGAGGGCGGATGTAAATATAGAAGGGGATGGTGTCCTTGTCATACGATCAAAATAAAGGTGGTGTAAATACATCCATCAACAACATCCACGAGGGTGCGTTCATCGTTGAGAAGGTTTACCGTTAATCTTGAGAGGAAATAGTTGGAGAATACCCTAATGCTTTAAGGCCATCGGAAAGAACCTAGTGAGATGACACATTCGTAACCCAAAAGGAAGATGGGGTGGGTATTTAGGAACTAACATATGAGGCGGTTGAACATATTTTGGGAGGCATGTTTGTGCCCAAGTGTTATGGGGAAGTGCCTTGAAGGTTCCCATCCGGAAAATTGGATAAGAAAACCTTTCCATGAAAATTTAAATCATGTTGATTTCTTCTGCTCTCAGAATTGTGAATGTTGAGGCTCACATGCTAAGGGAATCAAACACGTCACGAAGGACATCAAATAGTCTTACAGCACCCTAATTTATGCCATTTGTTAAAATAAACAATACTTTATTTTTGAGTCTTGAGAGCAAGTGACCTCGATGATTACAAACATAAACAATATCAAGCATGAGTTAGATAAATTCATTCAAGACCTTGGTCCCCCATTCCTAATGCAATTCCTTCCAGCAAAAGATCTTTTCCCATGAAAAAAACTATATATTCAATTATTCAAAGATGATATCAGAATATACATCATCGTGTCTTACGAAACATCGTCCAACCATTTATTGATATGTGACCTGACTATCAAGGTTGACTGCACCTTGTATTAGTAAGCACAAGAATTTAAGTGTCTTGGTATTCATGACTTAGAGATTAGTGTCTATCCTCTTTTGCTGATTGTCACTTTGAGATACTCCCAAGTTCTTCTACATTTCAATATTATGAGTTCCAATGAAAGCAAATAAAAAAGTCACCACGCCTGTATATAACTGCTTCAGCAGTCCGTTCATCTTACTCTAATACTGTATATTTGCAGATAATGCAACAAAACACATAGATGCCTACTTCGCACTTCTTCCATACGCTAATTGGATCGTTGTTATTTTATGAATGCAAATGAAGATAACCAATGGATGAATATACATCGAAAACAACTAAAACACGTCTGATTTTTCAACATCTATATAAATTACTTGAGAACTAGAACAGTTATAGCTCCAGCAATGATCCTTCCGCTGTCTTCAACAGTTACCATTTCCATTTTAGCATATAAAATGGACAACAAAATATAATGGGAAAAATATGATAATGTTCAAAATTGCAAAATCAGTTTTTTAGTGAAAGGTGGACAAATGAAGACCCGACTATCTTACAAATTCACCAAAAAGAGATGGGCATTTTCCCAGCCTCTTTTGAGGCATCACATGAAAACTTGTCAACTCACACACAACAAGATCAATGCTTTTGCATCTTGGAAATGCCACCAAACAATGAGTTTCCTAGACAAATGAACCGGCAATATGTCCACTTCAAAGTTGCAACTTGCCATCAATTCAAGCAGGCAATCTTCATTCAGCTTAACTTTCCAATTTCAATTTTCTTCTTGATAGCACGATGACCATGATAAACAAAGGAATCTATGATACCAGAAACCGTGAAAACCCCTGATAAACAATATGCAACAGAAGGATGAGAAATATGAAGAACCATGTGCTGAATTCTCAACAAAAGTTGCATTGATACACGTGTTCTGAATCACAGAAATTTAGTAAGTCATCAGCTATTTTATGTTAATACATGTTACTATCGCACATTAGTCAAATAGAGCACTTTTAAACATTTAATTCAGCATGTTTAATTCAGTCAAACAACAGAGGCAAAATAATCTCCCCAGTAACAGCACATCTCAATCCATCAATAATCCCTAGAAGCAGCCATTGTATTTGAAACATTCGTATTCTCTTCCTACCTTAACACAGAGAGTAGATAAATGTATTCATGACAGAAATCAATCAGCTTACATAGTAAATGCACGTAAATGTACAAGTATATTCACTATATTGTTTGCAGAAAAAGACCACGTACCTCCAACAATAGCACAAACATTAGTTAGGAAATGCAAAAATGGTGTCCTCTGTTCTGTGAATTGCACCTGTAAATTTAAGGTCAGTCTAAGAAATTATCATGATCAAAGCAGCGACAATGAAATGACATATATGTGATACCAGGAACCAAAACAGTTCTGCTACCTACCCTTAAGCAACCAAAATAGTTTTATTATTTCCTTTCTCAATGCCAATTTAGTGAAAATATGTCAGGAATAAGTGCACAAGATGACGAGTTTTGTAATACAAGCCATGTAGACTAACACTCAGTTTGCACTAACCTTTATTGGAGAAAGGTCATAAAAGAAAAACACTCCAGGGAGGGAACGAGTCAATCCAATTTCTGCAGCCTTGAAGTGTTCAGTCACTGAGAACTGAATACAACCAGAACAAATCTGCAGTTATACTCGTCTTCAACAACAAAGTACATATATGAAGCATCCAATTCTTTTATTTCCATACTAACCTGATTTGATAGGATCTTATGTCCTCTTATGTCAGTGTAGACGGTGGGGACAACCTAAAACAAGTAAACAATATATGAACTGAACAATATTTTCTCACTTTCAAAGGATAACCTCTAAAAGGTTTGCAACATTATAGATACAAAAGTTATTCACAAATGATTTAGGAAATGGAAGAAATGTGTCACTGAGCACAGAATTCCCACCTTCAGAAAATACTGGTACATACCAGTTGAAGTTTGCTGTCCTTGTTCAACACTGCAATAGAACCATGAAATGAAATAACAGTAGTTCAAATGAATCTAGTTTCTTTATTTAGCATCTTCTCCAGAAACAGTCCATATCGATTATTAAACAAATTCATTTCATTGTAATACTAATCACGAACTCACCCATCAAGAGGATTAACAACTCCAGGAAAATGTGCTCCGAAACTCAACTTATGTATCTTATGACTGACCTGAAATTCAGAATTCCTTTTCTTTCTTCATAAGCATTCTTTAGTAGTAAATTCCATGCATAACAGATGACGCTCATTTCAGCATGTTGCAAATCTAGGACTAATTCCTAATTAGGAAGTAAAGAGCACAGAATAAAGCTATAAACTCTTAATTAGAAACAAAAGCCAATACACCTTTGTGAAAAGGGAAGAATAAAAGAAAGGAGAACTCAGCATAAGCTACTTACATTGAAAGTTTCCTTTTGAAATGCCAAGAGATCATGAACATGCATATTTGAATGTTGGAAACTTTTCCCTGGTGCAAAATGAAAATTCCCAGCTACTTTGTTCACCTCAATAGATCCATATAAGTTGCATCCTTCACCTTCCTCCTCTTTAATCTTTTGAAGGAATCCTTCCCTTTTACACTATATGAGAGCAAAAACAAATGGAAAATGAAATCAAATTATTAATATAAATCAGCCCCAGATAAAAGCTAACATATATGAAACATGCATTTTTGTACTACTTGCAAATAAATACTACATTATTATGAAGTTAGAAATGCCATCTATAGTACATTAATGATTAAGCATTAGAGCGTCAACCATCTAGCAGTTACAACATACAAACTTTTAAACCATATAATAGGAAGTAGACCACTTATGGAATGAAATAGGTTATCCATCAACTGTCACATGAACAAATAGTAATGTTTACCAAATAGGCCATCTGCATAAGTTCTAAAATGATAATTTAACTGAAGTATAAAGACTGAAAGGTCCAAAACACTAAATTAAGTTAGCTGCTAAAGATTACGAGTCAATGACATATAAAGTAGTGAAAAGGGATAAACATTTATTCTAATTTCTAAGAAGTTTTTCTTCCTTTTTGCACCACCACGATTGCCCTATGAGTCTCCATGTGGTGGTAGTGGAGCTGAAGCAAGAGCCAATTGTGTAGATGGAAGTGAAACTAAACATGAAGCCTCGACTACTGTAATCATATTCTAATTAGGGGGACCATGATAGTGGATGGGGGTGGTATCTCACCACTATCATCATCAATAAAATAATTTTCACTCCAAAACCGTTATTCCATCCTCCAAATTATCCTCCTGGATTGTAGTCCCAAGCTTATATAAATTATCCATCTTTGACTTCTCACAGACGGCACAATTGGCACTAATCTAGTGCCTCAATTGTCTTCTATTTTGACCAGTTTGTATGATGCTTGCATATAACTAACCTGAACCTCTAGATCCTGGTGTTATCTTCATCCCACCACCAAGTGCTGGTGCTACAAGCCATCATATATGATAGTATTTTGGTGTAAGAACACCTGCTAAGGCATGTAGTGGAATATTTAGCTTTTCACGCAATTTTCCACCTCTATACAAATATGGTTATACAAGTTCACATCTCTAGGTTGAACAATGTATTTAATCTACCCTAGCATGGTGCCCCCCTTCTCATATATCTGCCAATGATTAGTTGACTTGAAACTACAAACAAAACCATGTTATAAATTGGCTTGAAGAACTATGAAACATACCTAACTTGTGACAAACAAAAACTGACTATCAAGAACAGTCTCCTTCACTACCTTAACACCATCTCTATCAGTGTTCAAGTTATCCCAGTGATCACTCATCACCATAACACCCAAAGCCTGTCATACACGCAATAGGTGACTAAAGGTGAGGGAATAGATACCAAATCTAGTCTTTAAAATCTTAGGTACCTGCAACCTAGAGTAAGTACCATAAAAGTAAAGGGCCCTTCTATGCTCAGTGGCAAGTTTGATGAATTTCTTAACTCTTACACAAGAAATTAATATATCCACAGTGTTTATGTCTAACAATATCATGCATCAAAAGGTTCAATGTGTGCACCAAACACCAAAACCAAAAGATGTGAGGATGCACACACTCAATGACTTTTCCAACTCCCTCACAATTTAGGAGCTTTGAAATGTTTTGAATAGATGAAGTGATGAATAAAAAGACATGCACTAAAAGAAACAATGCACCACTAGCCAAAGCACCCAAAACATTTATCAAATATTAGCTAGGTTGCACGAAACGGGGAAATGGGTACGAGTTTCCGAAACGGGAAGCGATACAAAACGTGACCTCCCCAAATTTTGGAAACCGGGAAACGTGAATGAATATATATATATGTGTGTGTGTGTGTGTGTGTGCAATCATAAAGCATAAATAATACATTATAATTTATTACACTTAAACATTAAGATTTAATTTACATCACATTGACTCATGAATGATCACATAATGAAAATAAAAATATCGGAATATCCAAAAGCAACCTTTATTATATATCCAAATCTCAAAATCGCCTTTATTATATTAATATATGAGGCTGCAAGTACAATAAAGACTATAGAGGCTGCAAGAGGAATCCAAAATCAGGATTTTCTGCAGCCCACAATCCCATTCTAGTAGAAGGACCACTATTGTATTGGAGCTCTCCTACATAGTCGAACGACCTTAGTGCTCTTGATTAAATACAAGTTTCATACCTATTACCCTACATGATTTGTTATTGGGAGTTTCCTGCATAGAGGGTTGTTTCTGAATTAAATACAAGTCCCATACCCTAGTACATGAGTAAAATCCAATGGAAACATTGCAATCCCCCCAATCCTGAAATCCTGAAAAACAGATAAGTCTGCTAGATTTTGAGTGAGATCTAAAATTCTACTTTCTCCATATGAAATCCAATAAGGGCGAAACCACTCTCAAACATCCTGAGTCATTTCATGGTAAAGCTGAAATGTGAGTCGTACAGCCCTGAAACGCGTTTCAGGCCGTACTGGCCACATTTCAGTTTTGTGAAACATGGCAATACAGCCTGAAACACGTTTCAGGGCTGTACCACACGCGTTTCAGCGTTTCGTACTCGTTTCCGTACGGAAACACCCCCTTGCCCTACGTTTCCTGCAACTTAGGGTCGAAGTTATTATTGAAAGGGTTATCATCTACAGAGAGAAGAAAAGGTTGTCTTGGTGTGGAGGAAGTATGTGTCTAGGTCAAAAGTCTTGGCTTATCTCATGAAGTTATTAAGGAAGAGTTGTTCACTGGCTTTTCCCCTAGATAGCGGTATTGCCCTGGCTATCCGCCGACATCTAGTCTATGTGATCTTTGTGCTATTGTTTTGGTAATTTCTTGATGACTAAAGATAAAAGAGGAACATGAGAAAACATAAGAATATCACAAGTAATTATCAGCATAAAGAAAATATTTATGCCTTTTTTATTTTCTAACACCGGCCTCTACCCATACCCTATCCCAATCATTAGACATATCCATCACCTTGAACCCCTCTTATTGAATACCCTTTAGGTGATCCATATATAGGGAAGCCTCCCCTATGGTTTACTTACCACTAAACAGCTGAAGATAGGATGTTGAAGTGAAAGTGTTGGCCAATCTCTTGTTGCCATGAGGTCTGAATTTGCCTAGTGAGGCTTTTGCACCAGGCCTACTTGATTTTGTGGTAACAAGCATCAAGATCATCAATGGGAGTGTCATCATCTGAGTCAAAGTCACTCTCATGAGTACCCAAGGGATATGTAAAGTGAAGTAGGTATAACTTTTAGTTAGGTTTTTTAATTTTTTCTTTTTTCTTTTTCATTATTCAAAGTTTTTAGGAGTTTTATAAGAAAAATGGGGGACAGTGGGGGTGTGGGGTGCTTTGGCAGTCTGATTTTCAAGAGGGTGGCAACAAGTACCCCATTTCCAAAACATGTCCCACACACTGGCAAAACATTTTGCTGCAGGTTTCACCGTGTTTCACAAAACAACGGGTGTGGTTAAACATTTCACCAAGTGCCCCCTCATCTTGGGGGCATGGGAAGCATGGGGGGAATGCCCCTGACCCTGTAGGACACATCACCATTACACATTTTTTATAGATCAGTTTAAACCAGTAAGTAGGTGTTAAATATTATGGAAAAACTCCATAAACATCAAAACAATATGTAACACCTACTGGGAAGGAAAGAACAGGACGAGATGGCTAGGGTTTCTGAAACAACAAATTGCGTCACCACCATACTACAAACCAGAGATGGGGTTTCTGTGGCAGATCGTTTCTTACTTAGATCAAAAGCATGCTCTCCCATCCATCATCCAGATCAGAAACACGACAATCAGGAATACCTTGGCTGCTATAGATCTGCGACTCAAAGGCGCAAAGACCAGGGAGATGCCGTCTGGCAGGATGGGGCTACGCGAGTTTGGATATGGACCGTGCGGCCTGATGAGGCCTGGGGTTCTGTTGGATTGGCGAGGGCTTATGTTACCAAGCAGACAGTGAGGATAGACACTGCGGCGGTTCTAGGCCAAACCGCCATGCGATTAGAGGACCGGGCACACTTGAAAATCGCTGGTATCCTGGGCATGGCAGTTGGATCCCTGGAAAGCGACCTCAGCAAGCCTGATCTGGAGAAAACAAGACACAGACAAACTCCAAAGCTTGGTGGGGCTCTTGGGCTTATAGAGAAAATATCCGAGCCAACAGATCGAGGCATAAAAGAGGGGTTTCCACTAGGTACGGAGACAAATCTGCTACAAATTTTTATCAGATCGATAGGCGGCAGACACTACTGCATGTGGCTCAGCATGGAGACGAGTATTCAAGAGTTAAAGAAGGAAATCCAAGCAAAACTCTTCGACCCGAGTCTTCAGATCTCTGAGGGAGTCGTATGGCCCGAGGGCAACCTAAATGTTGATTTTGGACCTATAAAAGGCACTATCTATGCAGCTGCAGACAAGAAGGGGATAAGGAACACACACAATGTTGTCTCACCACTGCAACTACAAGAAGAATATCATGAACTAGAGCGCACAGATCCCACAGCTTCAGCAGCCCAAATAGCAGATGGATCCTAGCCAAGAACAACATTATCCACCAAGGACTCCGGTCAGGAACTGATACAAATCTTTATCAGAACCCTGTCAGGAAGAACGATATGCAAGCGAACCTAGAAGGGGAAGCCAATAGAAGATATAAAGTATGAAATACAAGCACATACAGGCATATCAGCAAACATGCAAAGTTTGATATATGCAGGACAAATCTTACAGGACCAATATACAGTGCAGGACTATGGAATTGTGCCAAACTCAACCATCATCCTAAACACGAGGCTGAGAGGTGGAAGCTTTGGATCTAGCTCAAAGGGTATAGGTTCTTTCAAGGATGCCATTAGAGGGAAGGGGGAAGCCATCAACAAGCCAGCACCACCACAAGATCTACCTGGACCCTATATTGTGGAGCAAAGAACGCAGACTCCAGTACTGACAACCACTCTGCCTGAGGTAAACAAACTTTATACTGATTTTTCTACAAAGGTTGTCATATGCAGATTCAATGGCTTTTGGCCCAAATCAGGTGCATTACAACAATGGATCTACTCCACATGGACAACAAATTGTGATATCCATTTATGCTCCAAAGGTTTTTTTATTGTCAGACTCGACACGGTCAAGAGAATATGTTCTCCATGAGGGCCCATGGTTATGGGGCAATGGAAGACTCGTCATGACCCCCTGGTTCCCAGGTTTTGACACCACTACTATGGTGGTTTCCAAAATGCCGGTATGGGTCAGGTTACACAACCTCCCGCTACACTTCTGGCTACCCAAAGTCTTCGAAGCAATGGGGAATGCGATAGGAAAATACCTCTAGCAAGACGTGGAAAGAATTACAAGAGGCATACATACTTCTGCCAGAATTTGTGTAGAGGTAGATTTTAGTCAAGGCTTACCTGACAACATAATTCTGATCCATAACAACACACAGTGGAAACAACCACTAGATTATGAGAACACGGCCTTCAGGTGTTGTGGCTGTCAACAAATAGGTCACCTTCTTAGTAACTGCCCACAAGCCAAAAAAGAAACCAGAAGAAACAAGAAACAATCACAAAAAACAAGAGGCTGGCAACGCACAATGAACCCATATGAAGTAGCAGAGGATGAGGAGGCAACTATCCATCCACCAGATCCTGATGATGTTCCTATTGAGGAGGAAGCTACGGAAACCATCCCCAAAGCGAACAATCAGAGACACAAGGCACCAGAAACTAAGGAATTTGTAGCACAGGAACTGATGGACTCTTTGTCGGAGAAGATACCAGATACAACAAACACCAATGGAGCCAAAAGACAGCATTCTCCAAATCACTCCGATTCGGACAAGGACAATCCTCGCCCTGTGGAGGACACTTCTCTTGTAATTTTTTCGTCCTCACCGACTCGAGGGGAGTGGCAAAAGGTTGAAAAGAAAAAAGGGAGAAAAACATGATTTCCTCCCCATATGTACATTATATTTCTTCCGGTTACTTCTTTCTGGTTTTTCTTTTGACAGCAGTCTTTTGATCTGCTTTATGCATATGTGCCTCAGCCCTACAAAATGTAATTTTGTTATTATTAATAAAATTATGATTTTTCCTTAAGGGAAAAAAATATGTAACTCCTACTGCCTGATGAACTCTTCTAGATAATATCCAGTTTGGTAATCACTTATCCGAGAGCTTTCTCATAGAGTCTGACAAAGGTTTTTCAGATATATCCTTCATTTCAGTTTATTTCTACAAAAAGCAAACAAATTGGAGACATGTCATGTTGCCAGGTGGCTCTCCCAGAAAACCGATGAGAATCACAGTTGGTTACCAAGGTGACCAAGCAGATGGAATCTAAACTATAAGCGACCCTCAAGTCAATGATGCTCCTGATACTTTTCAAGACTAGAGTGTGGAAGGAAAAACATGTCTGAACAATCTACAAATATTGAAGCAGAAGATTCAAATGAATGAAAATAAAATATAAAATTTATAAGACAACCAAATATTAAAGAATTTATATTTGTAATATAAACAAAATTGTAAGGTATCTCTGATATATGGGTTAAAAACTGCCCAATTTATGGCTTGGGACATGTAATGGTGACCAAGCAGATGGGAGCTAACCAGTATGAAGCCCCTTATCCAAAACTCCTGTATTGACAATAACTTAGGTCCATAGTATCCAACCTTTATGGAGAATATCCATTTCAACAAGATAGCATAGCAATTATAGTTATTGGCTAGCTATTGGATAAGCTGTCCTACTCTGACCAATAAATGCTGCCAAAAGCAACTGCTTCATTTCCCAAAGAGTTGTGTTGTGCCCATTCTTGTAGACAACTTACTTCAGAATTAGAATCAACAAATTTAATTTGTTTTACATGCAATGATGCTTCATGGTAAAAGAAAAAGCTTATATTGCTTAAAATGGATATTCCTGTCACTATAACAATTTATATCACTATTAAATCTGAAATATAAAGACATGCTTCCAAATCATGGCTCCTGCATCTACAGGAGAACTAATCATTTGGGTCATGTTTCTATAATTAGAAAAGCTGTTCTGTGATTGTATGTGATACATGATCTTTAATCACAAATCTTTACCTGTGAGTTGGGGCATTCAATGCACACATCAAAACTTCACAGATTCTGAGATTAGGAATCAGAGGGTCTAAACTAAGCACTCCAAAGAACCATACTAAAGACAAAATGCATAATTTTGAAAAATGCGAGATGCAGATATCATCAGTTCAGCAAAATTAATTATACATGATCATTATGAGGAGAAAAAAAAGATTTCAAGTTGTGAAGTTACAAAAGTGTTTTAGCATAATAGATTATACCGAGCACTTCATTAAGATGATAAATATAAGAAGAAATTGATAATCAGGGCCAAGTCCTGAAGTGTCAGGCACATACTTTTCCAGATGGAAGGCATCCAAAATGACACATTTCTATTAAAATAAATAATCAATGAACAAGTTGGTCAGAAAATAAAGCAGTTTATTCCCAATGAATTTAAGGAATAACAATGTGGGTGAAGTATCACGTCATTCACTATCCTTCTAAGTGTTTACAATATCATCTTTGCAGCAACCAAACCTATACGATTTCAAACAGTCAAAATTACAAAGTAAGTTTGTAAACTAGCTACCTGATCAATCAAATCGGGATTTGTCAATGCCCAGCCTTTTTTGCGGTATGCCTCACGAACTTCCTCACAAGAATTACAACAGTCTTCATCTGTCTGCAGCCACAACAAGATATCGGGATTAAAGTTTAGATTGACTTTTAAGTTTTATAATATCTATTAGGCACTTACAGAATCATCAACCTGGAAACATCATCCTGTTTTAGCATTATATCATTTCAAGATCAAGAACCTTAGCATTCACACATCATGTAAACCTTATAGTATTCATTTACTAAGTAGCTGCTAGAATCGTCTGAGAACAAAATGATTTGTAGAAATTCTATATTCTAGCCAGAGAAGATTAAGATTTATACATCACATTACTAGCTAAAGAAACGATGATGTTATTGGAAGACAAACAAGAAATCATGTGAATATTGCAATAGCTTAAAGGACAGGCTACACACTGGGTGGTGAGTCTGAAGACTTTAGAATTTTATTCTTATGGCAGCCATGAGGACCATTTTGAGCAGGTACACTATTGCAGGCAATGCAGCTAACTTTGTTTCTCACAATTTGTTTTCTTGTCAAAGGACCATTCCCTTCCAATCCAGTATTTCTTAAATTTCACTACATCGAGCACTACAAAGTCTTACTCCCCTGCACACTACAATAAATCACAGGCTAAATATGTCCATGTTATTTGGACTTTCACTTGACTGCTCAAAGTGATTGCCCTTCACCAATTGGAGTAAGTTGTCAAGGTGACTGCCCAATATATCCACAACCACTGTTAGAATATTTTGACACTAGAAGCTAGTTTAAGCTCAACTTGATCTAAAGTGCTTTTAGGTATAGTGCGCTTTTTAGAGAGGTTCTTTCATGGCTTTTGGGATTTACTGTCACAACAATGTTTTACACGAGAGATCCAATGATTCACCATCTCCACTTGATCTATGGATTAACACCCAATTGGTCCATATTTATACTTACAAAGTATGGAGGATCATTTGTCAATTACCAATGTGAGAGTTGTTCAAGAAAACTATTTTTCTGCAACAATATAGTGTCTTTTGTGTCATGGATTTTTTTATTCCTTGAGGGTTTTCAACCATGTAAACACCAGTGGCTCTTTTTAGAAATGCGTGCAAGTGAATCACGTAAGGTGTTTGACTTGTGTGATTATACCCTGTTTTCAAACATGCTATTAGAGTGCATGTTAACCTTCACCCCTTTTTAATCAAAATCCTAACTTATGACAATTAAGGAAGAAATATCCTGCAGATTGAAGTTTTATTCCATCTGTTGCACAATTGTTCCCAGTAGTTGTCTTACATGCACAGCACAGTACTGCTTTACAACTTTTGAGCACTTCTATGCCATGTGAACTTTTACATTGTATCTAGAACGTCATTTCTAGCTAGGAACAACTTCAATTCATTCAAGAAGCCCTCCGTTTGCCTGAGATATGCTCTTTTTCTCTCTAACAATTCAAAGAACCAAGAAACTTTTGACATATTATTTTTTATTTTAATATTTTTGTAACGTACATAGAGTATGTAATAAATAATAATAAAACCTGATAATGTAGGCTTTTACAGTTATAGTAATGCATGGGTTTTCTGGAAGTAAACTGTAATAAAATTGAAATGTCTGGAATTTCGAGTGCATTTCATCCATCATTAGGGAGTCAGGGACACAAAAAGCTTAAATACCACTAAGGGTCATGACTCATAACCAGTTTTGTGAACATCACAAACAAAACTGTGATGTCTCAACTCTTTAGCCCAGACAAAAAAATTGCAGGTAAAAATCACTGATTTTTTGCCTGCCGAAAAAATCACAATTTTATCGTAAAAATCACAATAATCGCACAATGACCAAAAAAATTGCTGAGCCACAGACAGGAGCTTTAAGTTGATTTTTTTTTACTTTTTCACTCATTTTGCAAACAGGAAGAAGGGTTTGGAGAGCAAAGGAGGAGGAGACTGGTTTTACTTGAGCCAAGGAGAAGGACACCATCAAACTTTTCCATCATGATGTTTTTGAAGTGGGGATTGATTTCCCTTAACTGTGAATGCATTTGCAGGTATGGGCATCAATTTCCACCAAATTCGTTTTTGGTTTTTTCATATTTTTCATGGGGTTTCCTTTACCCATTAGTTTTCCTTCTTCTTACGGAGAGTGTGATTTGTCTGCCATCATCAATTTAATGTGGAGTGGGAGGATTTCCCAAATTCCCACAGTTTGTGGTGTATTTGCAAGTATGTCCACCTCTTTTCTTTTTTGTTTTTACAAAATTTGGTTAAGTTTTTCATGCCTATAACTTTTCCCTCTTTCCTTAAATTTTTATTATACTGTAGGAGATCTACCATTTATTTGAATTTTATATTTGTCTTTTTTAATGCAATTTTTTTTCATTCGAAAAGTGTTGATTTAATTTTTTTTCCATTTTTTTTGTGCCTTAAGTTTAATGATTACATTGAAACATAGAAATTTGGACCCTATGTGGGAATATGATGAACCCAAGGGGGGTTTTGAATATACAAACTTTGAATTGCAAGTTGTGTGGGAAGCATATGATGGGGAAATCTCCCAATTGAAATTTCACTTTGCACAAATTCTAGGATGACGTATAACTTTGCTCAAAAGCGAGTTCAGAAATCATCCATATTGCCAACAAAGCACTCTGCATAAGGATGCAGCCAAAGAGAACAAGAAAGACGCCAAAAGTCAAGTTGCAAGGGGAGGAGTAGAGAGAACAAGTGAGTGTGCATCACCTCCCACAATGGCAGAACCCTCATCTACGTTATCATTTTTTGTTCCTAGAACCCAGTGCACAATCTTCTATCACGTCAGTGCCTAAAGGAATGAAGAATGAAAATGTTGACAAGCTAGTGGGATTGATGTTTTCTATGAAGTGCCATTTCTTTCAACATTGCCAAAAAGAATCCATTCTACCATCTTATGTTTGACGTTGTTGCTAGTGTTGGCTCAGTGTACAAAGTCCATTCCTATGATGAGTTGAGAGGGCCTAATCTTCAAAATGACAAGGTTGATTGCACTACTAGATTGAAGGACTTTAAGGCATCATGGGAACACAGTGGTTGGATGTCAAATGGTTGGATTGATCAGAAGGGTAGGACCCTTCTTAACTTATTGGTTAATTGTCCCAAGAGGACAATGTTTATTAAATTTGTTGATGCATCTGCACATATTGATGATACACAATTATCATGTGAGAAATTGGACCTATTCATTCAGGAGATAGTCCATACAATGTTGTCCAAGTCATAACAAACAATGTTGCAAATTACGTCATTATTGGCAAGTTGCTTATGGAGAGGTATCCTAACTTGTATTGGACATCTTGTGTTGCACATTGTATTGATTTGATGTTATAAGATATAAGAAAAATTCCTTATATCAATGATACTATTGAATCATCCAAGAGCATAACAAAATTTATATAGTCACTCATTTGTGCTTATCTCGATGAGCAGATTCACCCATAACAAGGAGTTGAAGCATCTTGTCATTAAAAGGGTTGCTACCAGCTCTCTTGACTTCTATGGATGTGAAGAGAATGTTTCTTTCAGAGAAGTGATGTGCTTTAACTTTTCGCTGCAAACTGAATGGAAAGGCCATGCACAAGCTAGTTCCATATAAGGAAAGCTTTTAGTTGGGAGTGGAGGAGGTGTGCGCCATTATCAGCCCTTTGGTAGAGGTTCTTCGATCAGTTGATGGAGCCAAGCCCGTAATGGGCTACATGTATGAGGCCATGGATAGGGCCAAACAAGCCATCCATAAGGGAGTGATGAGTTTAAGAAATGACTATTGATATGAACAATGATTAATGATTGATGGAACAATACACTCCATCGCCCCATTCATGTTGCAAGGATCTACCTCAACCCTATATTTTCTTACTCATATGGTTTAGATTTGATGTTGAGGTAATGGATGAATTCCTCACTTGTTTTCAGAGGATGGTGCCATCTCTGCAAGAAAATATGAAGATTTCTAAAGAAATGGAGATATATAGGATGGAAGGTGGAATATTTAGCTTTAACATGGTTATCCAAAACAGGGAAACCAAAATTCCACACAAGCTTTATTTTGTTGTAGATGTTTGGTGGACAAGCTATGGTGCAAGAGTACCCAATCTCAAATTCATCCAAAAAACCAAGCACACCAAACAATTATTTGCTTCATTGGTTGTAATGGAATTTCAAGGAACCCAAAATGTCAATATCCTCCATGCATTAATCTCCAACATATCTCTAAGGGGGCGGAATTTTAAAGCAATATTGAAGGAAAATTTTCGATCAAGGTTTCCCTTGATGTCACTATCCACTTTGTTGACAAAATTGACCTCATATGCTATTGCAACTCCGTACGTAATTTTTTATCCTTGGGTTGCAAATGTAAGGGCTCCTCATTCCATTTAATTTACACGCTCCACACTCATCTCCTAATTGTGTGGTTTTAGGAATAAAGCCATGGATGAACCCTCCAATGCTTGGCTTCCCAATGTCCATTTATCTTGCAGTGCTAGAAAAAGTTCCAACTATTGCATGAACTGCTTGGCATTCTATTTTTCTCCATATGCCTTTGAATTTCTTATCATATTGGGGAAGCCTTCTTGTGGTTCTTCCTCTAAAAGCATTCTGGTTTATGTCATGTAGCTCGCTTCTCCCAACAAGACATCACAATATGATCTTTCTTCCCATTGAACAAACATATGCAGAATACCAACAACAGGCAATCCTATGGTCTTCCTTCTTGCAATAGTAATAGTCAAGGGTTGTCTTGTTTGTGTTGAAAATGGTGTAGCTTGGGAGGTACTCCCACAAGACCTGGGTGCCTGACTTGCGAGGAGAAAACCCACAAAAAGGAAGTTGTGGGCAAAGTACCCAAGCCTGGGGGTTTTGGACCCAAAGTGTGGGCTTAAAACTAGGAAAATAATAATATTTTTAGTGTTTGAGCATGTACACTTAGGTCGGCTAGGAGCCAAGTGACATGACCCTTGAACACTATAAATAAGAGACCATGAGAGGTCATCTCACATCATAGCAATTCCATCCTGTGAAAAATAAGTAGCCCAAGAGAGAGTCACAGATCTTCAAGAAGAGGTCAAGCTAGAGCTTTATGTCTTAGGAAGAAGGACAAGTAGCATATTTTGAAGGATTCAAGTATTCTGTCTATTTGATGAAGAGGGCCACAAAGGGCTGTAGTCAACCACAAAGGGTTGCAACCTATTCTAAGGCTAGTCTGCAAGCAGTAAAGGGGCGGCGAGAGGCCCCAAACCCTTAGGAAGCAGGATCAAGGTGCCTCAAGCCTATGGAGAGATCAGCGAAGCAACGATAAGGGTGTTTTTCTGTGAATGAAGGATTGTTGAGGTGTTGTAATAAAGTATTGTTGGTGAAGGAGGACCAAACAGTAAGATTTATGCTGGTAAATACAATTGACTGAAGGGATAAGTCCATTGTGAGTAACTGAGTGTGCAAGGCAATCAAAGGAGCCATTCCCTGTGAGTTAAGCAGGCAAAGGACAACCAGGAAAGAAGTCAAAAGACCGATTGAAAAGGAGCTCAACTAGCAGGATATGATTTTTGTCTTTGATTTGTTGGGAAAATTGAAGGACTAAAGGAGTTGACCTCAAACCCTAGTTGTATCATAGTTTGTATCAGGGTTTGCAAAGGGCCATGATCCTTGGTATGGGAGTCTTATGAATTTCTTGTTGATGGACCAACAAGAAGTGTTTAACGCCTATATATCTTGTGTACTTTATCGGTTTCACTGTTGTTATATTTTCATTGCGAAAAGTGCTTTCAGTCAAGTATCTACAGTGTGCTTATGATCTAATCTATACATAGACTAGACCTGGGATAAAGGAAGTTCAACATGGTATCAGAGCTACTTTGAAGGGCAAGTGGATCAAAGTATGCACAGGAAGCAACTTAAGAGGGAGTTGGTTGGCATGTTGTTCAAGGACAAATAACACGTCAAAGATGCTTGTTGACTTAAGGCATGAGGACAGGTTGGATGGGTTGTCCAACTACTTTTCGTGGAAGAAAAGGATCAAGCTAGTGTTGTTGGTTAATGAAATATGGGAATTGGTTGAAAAGAGTATTGCTAAAACAACAAATCCAGCTAATTTAGAAAAGCATGAGAATCAAATGCAAAGGCCAAGTTGATCATTCTTATGGAGTTAAGGATCATTCCATACCTCATCTCTCGGGGAAGACCACTGCACATGGTATGTGGAGGGCTCTCCAAGAATTTTTCTAGAACAATAACAAGGATCGGAAGATGGTATTGAGAGAGAAGCTCGGGGCCACCAAGATGATAGATGGAGAAAATTAGACTTTGTATCTAACGAGAATTCAGCATGTTCGTGTCGAGCCTACTATCGTTGGTGATAATATCCTAGCAACTGAATTAGTGAGGATTGCCTTAAAGGGCTTCTCGGAGAAATGGAAGCCATTTATCAAAGGAATAGTCTCTCAAGAAAAACTACTGGATTGGAACAGGTTATGGGACAATTTTATTTAGGAGCTTCGAGATGAGGATCCTCAAAAGAAGAATTCTTATGAAGCGAATATGGCCCTCGTTGGTAAGCTAAAGAAGGGTAAAGGGAAGTACAATAATGGCAAGAAGTTCTGAAATTGTAAAGTTCTATGTTGTAACAATCACTTATTACAAAATTATTTATGCTCCAATATTAGTTAAGCAATTATAGATAGAACATAAACCAAATGCACAATAGAAGATAGCCAAGAACAAAATGAGACACAGAGAATTTAGGTCCAATGACCAAGGCAAAACCCACAAGGGGAAAACTCAACCAGATTCTTCTTCTATTAGATATCAATTGTTCAGCAAAGATACAAAGTACAATGAGAGGTCAAGAGAATGAGTAAGTTCACCCAGATTTGAACAAGTTGTAGCATGAATATCACTGGTAGTAGCAGTTGCTGCAAACACTGAATCAACCTTCAAGTCCTGCTCTTACTCTCCAAGCCTCTCTCTGTCTCACAATTTTCTTCAAATCTCTCCAACTCTCACTCTCAAGTTTGAATCCTTCTTTCACAATGCACAAGTAGTAAGAAGAAAGGATGAGAGGCACATATATAGGAGCAAGGAGTTTGAATCATAAAGTAGGAGTAACTTGAATGCCTTAAGGGGTAGTTACATACGCCAATTACAGAGTGTAACTCATGCCATTAAGGAGAGAAATGCATGCCTTAGTAACTTATGAAGAAGAGAATGTAACATATGCATTAAAGAGTGTGTAAGAAGAATCTTTTATGACATGCTTTAATGAGTGTGTAAGAGGAATATGCCATGGCTTTTAATGTGTGTAAGAGAGAGTATAACATATCCATTAAGTGAGGAAGAGTAACATATGCATTAATTGAGGGGAGTTATATATGACATGATTGAATGCCATGATTGAGAGACATGAATTTCCTTTTAATACTAATATAATAGTATCATAAACGATAATAGTAATAAAAATAATAATATTATCGATAATTAAGTCGAGGTTGAACTATTAGGATTGATTCATGACAAGGGATTTTCCACCAATAATACTTTATTACCAATTGATGCAAGGTGATTTACTATTTTTGGAAAGTCATATTTTAGGCGTTCTATTTTTAGAAATTCATCCCTGCGCTGTCAAATTTTCAAAAATAAGAAGAAAGATCTAAGTAAAGTGAAATGCTTTACATGTGATGAGTTTGGTCATTATGCGAGTACGTGTCAACAAGGGAAGAAAGGAGGGAATGAGAAAAAACAAGACGTCGCAATGGTTGCTACATCTACAACCAAGCAGGATGATTTCAAGAGAAGGTTTGAGGAGGAGTTTTCTCTAGTCTCTCATTTCTCAGAGAACCACATTGGTGATGGTGCATGGTTCATAGATAGCAGAGCGTCGAAGCATATGATAGGATCGTGGGATGTATTTGAGAGCCTGACCGAACTGAAGTCTGATCTATATGCAAAGATTGGTGTTAAGAGTCAGAAGGAAGTCAAAGGAGTCGGGACTATACCACTCAAGATGGAGTCATGAGGGTTGTTGTGAGGCCATGATGTACTTTGGGTACCGAAGCTTAACTATACCACTCAGGATGGAGTCAGGAGGGTTGTTGTGAGTCTAAGATGTACTTTGGGTACCGAAGCTTAAGTGCAACATGTTTGTCTCAACGATTGAGACTAAGGGGTTTGAGGCGATATTCTGGGATGGAAAGGTGATGCTCAAACAACATGGCTCTAACTGCAATTTGGAAGCAGTTCTTGGAGCTAGGGAGAATGGTTTGTCCAAGCTAAAGGGAATGCTTATTGACCAAGGGAAGAAGAAGGTTCCTAAGACTTAGAGGGAGTCCAATTCGAGAGGGAGTTTGCAGACTCATAGGGAGAATACGCAACCCGAGAAGAGCGCATCGCCAGAGGGAAGAAAGGAGACTTCTACAAATGACAAGGAGGAACCATGGAATGGCATAAAGGCTAATGACGAGAAGATGAAGCAAGAGGCTTCTAGTGGCAGGGACAATTCCAAGAAGAGTGTTGTTCATACTGCAAGTTATACTTCCATGATGGATGACAAGCCATACAATGAATGAAGGTCGTGACAAGGCAATGTTGGCCAGTGTGGGAAGATGGTGTAGCTTGGGAGGTACTCCCACAAATCCTGGGTGCTTGACTTGTGACGAGAAAACCTACAAAATGCAGTGTTCCACGGGGACTCGCCCCCCCCCCCCCCCCCCCCCCCCGGGGTCCTTAGTTTCCTCGCTCCCCCGCGCTCCGGGGACTTGGGGACGAGTAGGGGACGTTTCCCCATGCTCCCAAAATGGAGGAAACTCAGGGGGACATGCCAGGGAAACGTTTCCCTTCCCTGAGGGGACGTTTCCCCACGCTCCCAAAAAAATGGCCTTGCTTATAGTTTATGATTTAATAGACCTAATGTGGTACAAAGCTACTCATGTTCTGTATGGGGATAACGTCTTGTGCTGTCTTTTGGTTTCAACAAGCGTTATTTTAGAGGGTCAATATCATGGAAATTCGCTGAACCATATAGCACGTACATGAATTTTCCCTTTCAAAACTTCTCCTTTTTTTCTCAAGTGATGGCTGGATTACAGTGGGGAGATAACTGGAGTGAAAGGCAAAGAATATGAGACATTCAATTTGTGTTTTTAATTTGCATGACATTTGACATACAAACTATGGAAGCAGCACCTATGTCATGTGGGAAATAATTGGGTGGACTATAGACTAA
>APFE031215888.1:140327-150973 GCA_000404065.3 Pinus taeda
GATATTATAAATTTGGATAATGTCAAATGATATTCATATCAATGATCATGCTTTGCAGCTTTTCAATTCAAACCAAATTGTCATAGTGGACTCAATTAATAAATTATATTTTATATTTATAGATTTTTAAGACCCTGACGCTCCCCCACGTTTCCTAAAAAATGGTAGGGAGCTTTTGCATAGGCCGCTCCCGCGCCCCCTCGCTCCCTCGCCCCCTCGTCTCGAAACCTTGGTGGAACATTGCTTAAAACCTAGAATAGAAACTCTAAAACCATGCTAAATCTGTCTAACAGAAAGTGCCTGGTTCAGGTGGTCAGATCCTCACCCAAGCTCAAAAAATCAACGAGACAACTCAACACCTACATGAAGTTTGTCTCAAAAAAGAACAAAAGCTCCAAGTGATGCCTCCTCGTCAATTTGCGATAAAATGGATGAAAAAATGCATGAATCTATGAATAAGCACTTCAACTGCTACGTGAAAGCTTGAAAGGATGTTCTATTGCTTCTCTCAAGAATAAAAGTAGAAATTGCTCAAATAGCCTACAGTGGGATGCCCTCTTCCAATAAATGAATAAACTAGATGCATGATGGAAAAGATGAACTAGATAAACTCCAAGCTAGAGTGCTCTTATTTGGCTTATAGAATAAATGAAACCTGCTTAAAATAAAACCTCCAAAAAGCACTCATTTTGTCCTCACATTCAACCTCGTGCTTTCCTCTTAACAGAAATCAAAAGTAGGTAAGAACCACTAGTTGGAGCACTTCCCTCATGTTAAGAATAAATTGCTCTCCTATTAATAGACCACAAGTAGGGCACCCTCTTCTTGTCTCAAAATAGAGAAGGTAAGATCCATAAAAAGCACAATAGATGAGATTCGAAAAGAGAACAACAAATAAGATTACCAAAATTATACCCTTGTGAGCCTTAGATGTTAACCAAGACTCAAAGGGAAACAACCCACGACTCAAGTTAAACTTATTCAACCTATTACTATTTGTAGACATGAGAAAACCCCTAATGTTTCCTTTTGATGAATTATTGAAATTTATGGGTTCTCTTCTCCATCACCACAAATCAATCTAAATATAGCATTTACTAAAAATAAAAACTCTACAATATACCTTATCCTATCAACAGCAAAAGTCACATGGATTCTCTCCTCCATAAAGCGTGTCTGAAAACCTAATAAGTGCCCAAAACAGCAAGTTTCTAAAAAATAAAAACTTTCCAAAATAGCAAATTCAAACGTCAAAGAATGCACTTTCACGAAACCTACAATGGTGCTCAAAACTACGACAAAATTCTAAAATTGGTGAGATTATAAAAACAGAATTTCTTAAAATAACAGATACCAAAATCAAAAAGTACCCATTGGATGCAAGCACTCTACCACCCTCTTGTCACATATTCTTCTACAGTGATATCCAAAAAATTTGGAAGATGAACAACAATTAAGCTATGGATGAGGAGGGTTTTTAAGCAGAATTCCTCAAACATGGCTAAAATCCTTAGATTGATTATCCTGTTGATTTGTTTAACCATATTGTGTTCTCAAGATTCCCACGATCCTAGTTCCACCACACTATCCATGTGATCCACAAATTGAGCACTAGTGTGGATCCAAATTATCAATGGACAACCATGGTGAGCCACACATTCTCCAAACTCTACACTAGTAACCTTCACCAATAACCATCACCATAGCCTAAAAAAATACATCTGAGGGATAAAAGATAGGTAGGTTTCAAGCCAAAGCACCCAACCACAAATCATTTTCTCACATTTTGTGCCATCATTGAGAAGGTGAGACACTGGTCTTAGGACATTTGTTGTTTTGATGACTTCTAGAAGGCATTTCACTAGATCTTGAGAGAGGCATTGTTTCAAACACTTAGAGACAATAATAACTCAAAAACCCAAATTATTGTTATTATGTCTCTCAAAGTTTGTTCTTAGCCAACCTCGCACAACACACTTAGTTTAGGATTTAATCGTGAACAACATTGGAGTGAAGTAGGGTTGCCCTCACTCACATTATTCAAGACTAACATTGATGAGCTGAAGTCCTTTCTAGAAGAGTGCATACAACCTATTCGTGGGTGCCTTCTTCACCACATTTTGATCTCCATTGTCCTATTTGTAGATAATGTGGTTCTCTTTTCCTCCACCTCAGAACGTTCTACAAAGACAATCTGATGCCTTTGCCAATTTTTGTGATCTTTGGCAGCTGATGGTGAAACTAGGTGAAACTGTAAAACCAAGGTTACGATCTTCATTGGGTTGAAGAATGGCCATATAGCCTACCAGTTTTATTTTAGGGGTGAAGAAATTGAGATTATTTACTCCTACACATTCCGCAGTTCAATTTTTTGGGCCCAAATTTGGCATGAGGAAGGCTCGTCAACCTTCGACAAACAAGCAATATGGCTCCCTTGCTCTTCTCAAGAGCCAGAGTTTCCATAATTAATTTTAATACACATTGTCCAACATGGATCTCTTAAACACCATTATCAAACCCACGGTCCTTTATGGCTCAAAGATCCAAGGATTGCTTTGGAAGAGTTAGATTGGGCTAAGATAACGTGAGTCTAGAACCCGATGCTTCATCAAATCATCAAAAGCAAGAGGATGATCAATATTGATCCCCTTATCCAGGCGGCATTTGTGTCCCACCATTTCAAGATTCAATCCATTTTTGGACTTGTGTTTCATCTTCATCGGGCTCAAACTTTTGCCAATTGCTTGATACAAGACCACCATAAGTTTTCGGATGTTACAAGTCTCATGCAATAAATTTTGCTATCTAGTTGGGAAGCTCTAAAACTCTATCTCTAGTATCTAACCTAGCAATGCTTGGCTTTATATACAAGGGAGGCCCTTAGATTCAAATCCAACTCCCTCCAACCCTCGCCCCCACCTCGTGACTAAACAGCACTAGGTTGTTCACATCGTTCTTTCCAATGTTCCCATAAGACAAGGGTGCAAAGAGTCCAACAAACAACACTACCACCTCAACATCCAGATTCATCGAATCTCAATGAGCCATTTAACCACTAAGAGTGAGAGTGTTGCTAAGCTATCTCCTAAAATCTTAAGTTAGATCACTCAACACCAATATCTTCCTCCAAAGCTATTATCAAGAGGTCCCATCTTAGTAATAAGGCATACCATGGTCGAACTCCTTTGTTTAACAATCTATCAAGTGCTTAATTTCTTCAACAATAGATGCAAGGAGAGACAAATATTGAGATTGCATTTCCAGCAAGGGTTCTACCACCCTCCTCCTCAAGGGTTGGCTAGACTGTGGTTAACTTGCCTACAATGGTAAACATTAACAAGATTAGGAATCGGCAATAACGGTTGAATTCAATACTAGATGGACGCTCCAACGCCCTGTGCAGGCTACAACCTGCCCTAGCACCACCCTGCCACCCTGAAGTGTTCTCAGGCTCCAACCTAAAGGAGACTCCACTCCCCTGTGTTGCACAACCCAACCACACTAGCGGGCCACGTTTTACAATTTTCAGGCCGGATCCACCTATACTCGATATCAATATAAAGAAAATGCAAAACATTTTTTGTCGATCAAATCCACCTCTGCTCAATCTACGCATCAACTTATGCACCAAACCCTTGTTGCACGAACGTAACCAACATTGCCCATTGTATAGCTATATTTGTTAATAACTTTGGCAGAAGTATGTCCAATTCACTAACACAGCTCCATATCACAAACTTGTAATACTGCAACTGCTAACACCAACGACTTATGCCCATGAGCACAGACTTAGACGCCACCAATCCGACTTATGCCCAATTGTAGGTTGTATCCTTGACGAACTTGGAGTCATAGGATGTCGAAGTAATATGTTGCAACAAAACCCTAGCTACTCATACCAACGTCATCAACTACTGCAAATACTTTGGATCTTAATGCTTTTCCTGGTTCTTAATTTGGATCGATAATGCTCTTAAAAATCATATTAAAACAAATAGTAAGCTAAGCATTCTACCAAACATCACTTTCTGGCATTGTTCTACAAATTGTTCAAATATTGGTGCCTGTGCTACAAATTGCTTGTCTGATATTACAAAAGGCGCAACAAATGGAATCTTTAAACAAAACATAAATTGTGTCATGTACACTCGCAGGGGTCCACCAATATAGTGTGTGCATACACTACTAGCTAAGTTGCCTAGAAGCATCACACATATGTCATCGTGTATGTCAACGTGTCTGCTGAGATTTGCATGTCATATTTATAAAACACAGATGATGCCAAACTTCAATCTCTATTGTGATCAAAACTTCAACTCGACTTTAGCTAAAATGATGGATTTATGCCATTATAACTAGTCTTTTGCTATGTATATGACCAGTGTAATATTCCTACCTTTGCAATGTAACAACCAGATCAACGTCTTCAAAAAAGAGACCAATCACAAGCATTTGCAAAATAATTGATATGTCAGTCGAAGGACAATGCTCCTTGTCGTATGACATAAAACATAGTTAGTTGGAAAACTCACAGTCTCTTACGCAAATTAGACAGCACACCAAAACTAGCCATCCACAACTGAGCTCATAAGATGTTACTATTTACTAGTTACCATTGTGCTTGATTTCAGACTTTGATTGTTTTTCTTCCAGACCACAGGATGACATAAACAAGAAGCCACGGAGTTATTTTAATGATCTTCGAGATCCTCCGCAAGGATAACGCAACCCTCAGTCCTTCTAAAAGGAGGTCAAAAGTCCTGTAACGCAAAACAAACTTCGCACTCCTTCAAAGCTCAGTATTCTTTTAAAGCAAACTTCGCTGATCTGAAATTCGCACAAAGGAGAGACAAAACGCAACCATGCAAGATTAGAAATCAAGCTTTAGAACCAATTGTTTGCTTGCAAATTGCCTTAACAATTCCTCACTTCAAAATGAGCAATACGATGCTCTAAAACCTTACAAGGATGCCAAACAAAACCTTAAAGAATTCTCAGAATGATACCAAGCCACAAAACCAATGCCAAACTTCAAATCGCAAAGATTAGGGCTTTCACAAATAGGCTTTGAATTTATGTCTTAGAGGATTGCCACAGGTCCGCACTTTAGATTAAGTTCAACAACAAATCATAGAAGATTTGCATCATATATCTGCTTAGAGATAACTCTTCTTTTGTCCTCAAGAAGATCGAAACTAAAGAAATATACCCACAAAACCTTCTATCTCCACCTGTAATGAATCACTCCAACGAAACCCTCAACGAAATCAAAACAAGACAAACCATACCCTTCTCGTCAAATGTAACAATGTCTCCGCAAGGGCCGAGGTTATTTCAAAGCTTCGTACAAGAGAGATGCATTACATTTTCACACTGGAGGAAAGCTAATTGAAGCCTTTAAATAGATAGCTCTATACATGAGAAGGGGATTCCAAAGAGGAAGTTGTATGCACATTTTGGAGGGAAACCCTTGATTTAAGATTCAAACTTTGAAAGAGAAACCCCTCTGTGGATTTTTTAATATTTTGGACCCCTCAAATTACCTTTTGGACCACAAACCCTTTCTTTATATTTTTGGTTTTAAAATAGGTTTGAAAGCCCTCAAGAATAATCCTTTGTAATTTTCTATTTGACGGAGAAGTGTCACATTCCTTGACCATTTGTTTTGACTAAAGAAGAGTTACCATTTCAACACCCTTATGGGGTTATTACCCACAACTTGGGTTCTTCATCTTCAACCTAGTATAACTCACAACCCGTGAGGCTTCTCGGGGTGTGCCACATACCACCGAAATCAACTTGACGAGGAGAATCCTATGGAGAGGATTTCCAAGGCAAATTCAGTGATCTGCTTCTTCAAGAAACTTCAACAAGTGCAGGGTATGTCCATCATCCAAGGAATCTCAAAGTTGGAGCTAGGGTTTCCAACCATCCTTCAATTGGAGCTTCCAATTAATGCAATCTAGACAAGTATTAAGAGTGTCCATTCATGGCAACACATACTCCTCCTGCGATCACTGCCCCCCCTAACTCCAAGCCTCTGACTCTTCTTTCATGTTTTCTCTCCCCCTTTGACATCATTGGAAAAGGGTGACTCTCCTAACAAATTCCTTGCTTTTGTGGACCTGTAACATGCATGTGCTTCCCCTGATGAAATGCCTTCCTCTATCTTCCTATAGGATGCCTATCTACTTCGAAAAACAACCCATCTCCCCTTGACATGTGCTTCATAAGAATTTCCATAATTGAGATCTTCTACAATTTTTCTCTACAAACCTATTATTCCTCAAGTTGATTAATCTGCCCACAATGTTGATAACTCCTTTGACTTCTAATGATATGCTTTTCTTCCTGTCTGTCAATTTGAAAGAGATGACAATCATTGTGGACCTATATTCCTTTAATTGTTCTTCTCTTCCTTAATGTTTGTTATGATCCCATGACTTGACACATCTGATTCTACCTAAATCTTTCTACAATCTTCTCCATGGCTTATCAATCTAAAGCTGCTATTCTATTGAAGTTGCCCATGATGTTGAAAACTGCTCTGACTATTGATGCAATCTATACTCTGTCATTTGTCAACCTGCAATATAAGCTTCCCCCCATTCAACATTCACCGGACACGAAGTCTTCAACAACAAAGTTCAAAACAAGGTTGAAACCAACTTTATAGTTTGATCATCTTGAACCTTGCCATATTCCTTTGTGGATTCATCATGCCCTTTTTCCTTTACAAAACCTAAAAGCATTACTGCTAAGACTTTCTCATTTCCTTGGTCTCCTTACATATGTTTTCTTCTCCAAACTTTCTCGTACCTAATACTTTCGGCTGACAAAATCATTTAAATATTTCTCTTGAGTTCCTGCATCCTTACTACGGTTTTGATAATGGCCTTGATAGTTGTACCTATCAAAAGCTTTACAATCCCTAGCCATATGTCCAAAGTTGGTACATGAAAAACGATAACCATTAAACAAATTAGCGTACCAGTATGAGTTATCTTGTCTGGACGATCTTCTGTATTCATTCTTTCTTGGAGGAGGTGCAGCCTCTTGTTGATTCTTGTCCTTAAATACTTCAACATTACGTCTTGGAGCCGCAACATTTTTAATCTTCTTATGTCCTTTATTTTGATTTTCCCTTTGACAGATCCTGCTATCAGACATCTCATCAATCTTGTTTTGCGGGGACTTGGAGCTTGTGTCTTTATTGCATGGAATTTCTTCTGCTTCTTTTGCCTTTATCTTCGATTGAGCAATGTCATTGTTCTTCTTTTCGTGATCTGGATTGGATCATTATATTGTTTGTCATCCACCTAAGATGCAATTGGAGTGGAAAAAGTGGAAGAATCAACTCACGAGACCGTTTTTACCAGCAAGACCCAGTTTGGAAAAATAGGGTCTGAAACCTTCCAGGAGCGTTTTGAGGCATCAAACAATGTTTTTTGGGGGTAAAACATTATCACTTTAGCGCCACACCTTTTCATGTTATTCTACAAACATAGATCTTTCCAACGCGTAAAAAGCTCGTCAATCAAAGTCTATATGCGAAACTTATGCCACTCGAAAGTTGACCTACCTATTTTCACACCCATAATTTGGGAAGATGTTGCATCAATCCCCATTATTCATGGAAAAGGGGCTAGCCACATGATTATGATGTAAAAGACTTTAGAAGAGTCTATATTGTAACTCTAATTAAGAGTTGCGGTAGTCAAACCTAACCACTAGTGGACTATTGGGTTGTGTTATAACCGGGCCACTAGGAGGATATTGGATTCCATTCTTTCGAGTGCATTTGTTCCATAGCTGAGCAAAAAAAGCCAAGAGGGATAGGAGGTAAAGCACACAGAGAAGGTTTTTGCACTGTAGCAGCCTAGGGACCACAAGCCATATTTCTTTGTCCTTGCGGCCATATTTTTAGACAAAGAAAGAGAGTGGAGCGGCCTCACCTTCCAATTAGGTCTTTCTACTGAAAGGGTTGCCCAGAGAAAATATCATGTCTAAGTGTCTTATGTGTGTGTGAGATTTTATTGTCATTCTCTATTTTCTGCATAATTTCCATTCGTATGCATGCACTATTTCTAGTAAAATCTACAGATCTAGAAATTTAATAAAATTGTAGTGGTGTAGGCTTTCAGATTTTGAGCATAATTTTATTAGATTTGTTATGACGAACTGTCCAATGGAATATCCACAACAGTTTACGCATCATATTCGTATCAAAGCAAGTTTCTTTGATATTTTGTGGAGATTTGCAGGGGATCTCGATCAACAAGGCCGAAAATTATAAAATCCTAATCATGGCCGACAAATCTATGAATGACCCTCGTCATCTTGCAGAGGTGAGGTTTTCGCGACTAGAACAACAAGTCGCAGATATAAATCACAATGTAAACCTCCTCACAGCGGCCCTGAGCAATAAGCTTGGGATATTTGGAGAAGATGGGGGTTCAAAATTCAAATGCAGAGGACAAATCAAAAGGGGGTTCAAAGATTGGGAAGAAACGGAGAACCAGTTGAAGAAAGAACCCGAAAAAGATCAACCTAGTTCGAGTGTTATGAATCAATCACAATCCCTGTTTAAAATGGAAGTTGAAGTTGATATCAAGTCATACCACGATGAAATCAATGCTCTAAAGCTGAATAATTGGTTGCAACAACTCGAAGGTTATTTCAGCATCATCGTCAAATTGAGGAAGGACAAAGGATTTCATTTGCACAGCTGAAATTAGAGGGCCATGCACTAACTTGGTGGGAGAGCCACATAGAGACCCTGAGGTTGGAGAGAGAGCCTCCAATGTCTAAGTGGGAGGACTTCAAAACACTCATTAAGTCATACTTTTACCCTATTGGGTACGTAGAGGACCAATGGAACCGGTGGCACTACTTCAAGCAAAAGTTGGGGCAAAGTGTGTAGAAGTACACCACAAAATTCAGAAAGATGGCCATAATGTTGGGTATCTCCCCAAAGAACCCAAATGTACTCCTCAAATATTTGGGGGGTCTGCACCACCATCTACAGGAGCAAGTGATGTTGTACAAGCCCAAATCAGTGGACGAGGCTTGTGTGCAGGTACAGTTCCTGGAGAACACAGGCCTAAAGAAAGCACAGTCAAGTGGATCGAAGCAGAAGGAGCAACATGACACTTCTAAGGAGAGGAAGAATAAGGGAAAAGGAGGGAAAAATAAAAAGACAGTAGCCACAGCACACTAGTGCAAAGATCCCACCAACCAATGAAACCACTGCAACATTGATGGCCATAAAAAGGAGAAGTATTGGAAGTTGTATCCAAAGTTGACCTCAACAAACAAAAAGAAAGGTAATAAGAAGAAGAATATTATGGCCACTAATTCGAGCAACCAAGTTGAAAGTAACTCAGATGTGGATGAGAAGATCGTTTGTACGTCGGCACAAAAGGAGGTGAATCTAAGTAACCTTCAGCAATAGGAAGAGAAAAAAATGACCAAACTCTTCCATATAAAGATACAGGTCAAGAAGACAAAGATTGATGCTCTGTCTGATTCAAGATCACAGGTGAATCTCATTGCAGCAGAGCTGGTCAAGAAGTTGGGGCTGGAAGTTCGTGATCATCCAAACCCATATCCACTGGGATGGGTGAATAAGGATGTACAATTGAAGGTAACAAAACAGTGCAAGATTAGATTTGCCATCAGTGTTGATTTTATTGATGAAGTAAAACTAGATGTGTTCCCCTTGATGTATGTGGAGTTGTGTTTGGAAGTCCCTACATGTACATGCGAAATGCAATATTCATGCGGAGAGCCAACCAGTACCAGCTCATCAAGGATGGAAAATCGTTCATCATCAATGCACACAAATGCAAGTCGAAAAGTTTGCTTGTAAGTGCTAACCAAGCCAAGATATTTATCAATTCCAATAAGAAGTATGTTTTATTGTTTCTAAGAGAAACTCAGTCTGTAGTAGAGTCAATAAGAGGCAAGGCAACCCTGGAGGCATGTACTAAGAAACAAAGACAACAACTAGAAGAGTTGCTACAGGCATACAGGGATGTGTTTTGAGAGCTTAAAGGACTACCGCCTAAGACAGAAGTGGAGCATGAGATCGAACTTTTGTCAGACTCCCCATCGCCAAACATTGGGTTGTACAAGCAATTTATTATAGAAGCAAGTGAGGTGAAAAAAAAGTTGCAACAGCTACTGGAATAGGGTGTCATTCGACCAAGTACATCACCATGTGGGTCACCCATCATCATTGTGCCAAAGGACGGGACTTGGAGGATGTGTATAGATTACACAGCATTGAACAAAATCACACTCAAGAACAGATACCCCCTAGCCAGGATACCTACAAAACCGCCTTCAAAACCAGGCAAGGTTCGTATGAGAGGTTAGCGATGCCATTTGGCCTATGTAATGCACTAGCTACATTTATGAGATTAATGAATGATGTACTACACCCTTTTATAGATTCATTTATTATTGTCTATTTGGATGATACATTGGTATACAATGCTACCTAGGAAGAGCACATCTCACATTTGACACAGGTGTTGGAGACATTAAAGAAGCACCAGCTGCTAGCAAATATCAAGAAGTGTGAATTTGCACAGCAGTCTTTGGTGTATCTGGGGCAGTGATGCGGGGGAGCGCCCCCCCCC
>APFE031215888.1:152285-207739 GCA_000404065.3 Pinus taeda
GCTCCCGCTTCCGCTCCCGCTCCCCGCTTCCGCTCCCGCTCCCAAGTAACATTGATCTGGGGTATGTGATAAGTGGAGGAGAGTTGAAGATAGATCCTGCCAAGCTGGAGGCCATGATGAAATGGTCGGTGCCTACTAATGTTTATGAGGTCAAGAGTTTCATTGGGGCAGCACAATACCTAAGGAAATTCATAGCCTCATTTTCAGTGGTAGCAGCAACACTCCACGCCATAACAGCAAGTGGCAAGAGTTTCCAATGGGGAAAGGGTTAGCAAAGGGCTTTCGAGGAGCTAAAGAAGAAAATCAGTCAAACACCAGTTATGGCATTACCAAACTTGCAGCAACCCTTGAAGTGGAGACAGATGCGAGTGGGTATGCTATGGGAGCAGTCTTGATGTAGTGAGGAAGGCCTCTATGCTATCATTCTGAAGTATTTCATGGGGCAATTCTTGACTACCCTACCTACGAGAATGAGCTCTATGACCTGGTGCAAGTTGTGAAGAAGTGAAAGCATTATCTGATGGGAAAGGAGATAGTGATCCACACAGATCACTAGCCACTACAATACTTGCAGGCCCAAAGTAAGCTATAGCAGACCAGGCATTACAAGTGTATGGGGTTTTTACAGCAGTTCTGTTTGGTGATCAAACACAAGAAGGGCAGCACAAACAAGCTGCCCGATATGCTCTCAAGGCCACCCACATCAAAGATCACAACCTGGGGACTCTTATGCACATGGAGCCATTTACCATGAAGCATACAGAGAGACATATTCAAAGAATGAGGACATCAAGGAGGTGTATAAGCAGTTGCAGATTCAGAGTCATGTGCACAATGGCGACAGCATTGTGAGAGATTGTAGCTAATTAAAGAGGCTTACAACTCCAAGGTTGCAAGGCATGTTGGTGTAAGGAAGATCATGGCCAACTTGCAGAGGTATGTGTATTGACCCAAGATATAAAAGCAGGTAGTTAGGTTCATAAGAGGATGCATGCTTTGTTGTACCAGCAAGCCTAGCAACAGGAAACACGATCTATATCATTCCTTACTTGTACCCACTCATCCTTGGGAAAGCATTTCCATGTATTTCATGGGAGGTTTACCAACCACCAAGAAGGGACATGACTACCTGTTTGTGGTAGTTAACAGGTTCAGCAAGATGTGTGTTTTATGCCCTGTAAAAAGACCATCAGCGGGCAAGAAGCAGCAAACATGTTGTTTGGACAGGTCTAAGTGCATTTTGAGACACCAAGAAGCATCGTTTTAGACAAGGATACGAGATTTCTCAGTGCATTTTGGACTACATTGTGGGAGAAGATGGACACGAAGTTGAAGAGATTTACAACATTCCATCCACAGACAGATGGGCAGACAAAAGTAGTCATCAAGACTTTGGTGCAGCTTCTAAGGGGATACAACCAAAAGCATCTGAAGACTTGGCATGAAAATCTGGTATACATACGGCATTCTTACAAGAGAGCAGTCCATACTTCTACAGGAAAGACCCCTTTTGAAACCTGTTTTGGATATTTGCCACCTTTACCTTTGACATTGCATATGGGCAACAAGGAGGGAGGGAACATCTTATACGTGATGCCTTGAGGGCTAAATAGTTTGTAGGGGATATCAAGCAGATCCATCTACAGGAACAAGAGACACTGCAAAAGTCATAGGAGAAATATAAGGCCAGGCATGATCAACATATAACAAAGAAATCATTCAAGGTGGGAGATAGAGTATGGCTACAGTTGAACAAGGAGTGGTTGCAAGGGACTAGTAAGAAAATCAAGGCTCTGAGGTATGGTCCCTTTGAGATACTAGGAAAGGTGGGTGATAAGGCCTATCGACTCAGTTTACCACCTTATATGCGCATTTACTCAATTGTGAATGTAGAGAATTTGAAACTCTATGAGCACGACCTTTGGCAGATTGGGTTGAAAGAACAACTTCCAAGCAAAGCTAGATGGTGCACTAGAGAGAAAGTGGAGGAAATTTTTCCTCATTTCATTAAATAGAAGCTTTTGGGGACCAAAAGCCTCCCAAAATGGAGAGGTGTGATCCAAATTGGATCATTAAATTGTTTGTCATCCATCTCGATGCATTCGAATGGGAAAAAGTGGAGTCGTCAGCTCATGGGACTGTTTTTACTCGTGGGACCCAGTTTGGAAAAACAAGGTCTGAAACCTTCAAAGAGCGTTTTGAGACGTCAAACGACATTTTTTGGGGGTAAGACTTAGATATTTTATCGCCGCACCTTTTCATGCTATTTTACACAAAGATCTTTCCAACGGCACAAGAAGCGTGACAATCAGAGTCTATATGCACAAGTTATGCCACTCAAAAGTTGACCTTCCTGTTTTCACACCCATAATTCAGGAGGATGTCACGTCAACCCCACTTATTTGTGGAAAAAGGACTAGCCACGTGATTTTGATGTAAAAAAATCTATAAGGGTCTATACTGTAACTCTGGTTAAGAGTTGAGTTAGTCAAACCAAACCACTAGAGGGCTATTGCGTTGTGTTATAACCGAGCCACTAAGAGGAAAAGGGATTCCATTCTTTCAAGTTCATTTGTTCCATAGCTAAGAAAAAATAGCCAAGAGGGATAGGAGGTAAAGCACACAAAGAGGATTTGTGCACTGTAGCAGCCCACAGGCCACTGGCCATACTTCTTTGTACTTACAGCCATATTTCCAGACAAAGAAAGAGAACGGTCGCACCTTCCAATTGGGTTTTTCTCCCAAAAGGGTTTCCCAAAGCAAATATTGTCTCTTATGTGTGTGTGAGCTTCTCAAGGCGTGCCACATACCACCGGAATCAGCTTGACAAGGAGAATCCAATGGTGAGGATTTCCAAGACAAATTTAGTGATCTGCTTCTTCAAAAACCTTCAAAAAGTGCAGAGTATGTCCATTGTTTCTAGCCATCCTTCAATTTGTGCTTCCAACTAATGCAATCTAGACAAATATTAAGAGCATTCATTAACTAATGTTGGCATCAATGACAACACCATTCAACATTATGAACCCTTATAATTTGTCACAACTAATGCAATCTAGACATATATTAAGAGTGTTCATTAACTAATGTTGGCATCAATGACAACATTCAACATTATGAACCCTTATAATTTGTCTCCACATCCAAATTATTCTTGTCTCCTATTAATGAAGGTTGTCATTGATGTCAATATGGCAATGTTTGTGATGGCAAATTCTTGTGATCATAATGCTGCCCATGAAAGACCCAAGGACTGAATACAACATATGGAATGAATATATATATATATATATATATATATATAATATATATATATATATATATATATACAGACAGAATAGAAGTAGTAGACCCAAGGAGGAAAGCCAAGGAGAAGCAGATTTGTGAAGTAACAGGAGCAAGAAGCCAAGGAGGAAAGCCATCAGGGAAGCCTTTGGAAGACAAGAACAAGAGCCATCAAAGAGTAGCCATCACAAATCACAGAGAAGCCACAGGAAAGCCAAGCCAAGAGTAAGAGTTTGTTACAATCTGTTTTTATTGAAATATCGCAAGTACCAAGAGTAAGAGCCATATCGAAATATCGCATGAAACAATATCTAAGGATATTCAAATTCAAGCTACTGTGATCCATATTTTGATTATTTGAAAACAATTTCGGAAGAAATCACATTGGTAGATTTAGGCTGACGCGTTTCGAACCAACCAATGTGGTTTATCATCAAGACAAGATGAAAAGCAGATCATAGCGGTAAGTTAAATAGGGAGTCAAGACCTTCTAACGGCTAAAAAACGACTATTTTTTACTGGATAGGAAAAAGGGACAAAATATTTTTGTTTATTATTAATTAGTAATTAATTAATAAATCAAATTAAATATTAAATACAATATATAATTATATATAACTAACATGACAGTTGGAAAATTAGTAACTGCTGGATTCCAGCCCTTTCCTCTTAGCCGTTAGAAAGTCTTGACTCCCTATTTAACTTACCGCTATGATCTAAGTTTTCATCTTCTCTTGATGATGAACCACACTAGTTGGTTCGAAACACGTCAGCCTAAATCTACCAATGTGATTTCTTCTGAAATTGTTTTCAAATAATCAAAAGATCTAAGGAATTAACATATCGAAGAAGTTAACATAATCGGAGGAGTTAACATATCGAAGGAGTCAACATATTGGAGGAGTTAAGGAACATCCGAGTGTTAAAGCATGGAAACTCTTTAAAGTTGACAACACGTAATAAAACCTTTTTAACAAAAGTCCACAATGCATCGAAGTTAATATATCGATGGCTTTATTATGTGTTACCACTCGAATTCCCGGATTGCGACATGAATAATGCGGACCCGACTGTTCCAATAGAACACGCCCTAATGTAATATTGCATCCGCCTCATCGGATGTCATGTACCGCAAGTCTTAAAAGGGATGTCACTTAAAACCGCCGATTGCAATATTATTGTGGACTGTCGATTGCGATAAAGTTGTGGACCCGACAGATTTATTAACAACTGTTTAATATCACATTGCATCCGCTCCGTCGAAAATAGGGGCATTAGCTATGTTATATCGTGAAGCCAAAAGGGTTGCGATTGCGGGACTTTCATAGAGTTACGATTGCAGGATTTAAGCAATGACGTGGCATGTGGGACCTCTCTGTGGGTATAACCTCTTCTTTATGTGGTTTCAGTGAATAATCAAGTCTATGATATAATTGGATGGAAGACTCTTCGATATATTTTAATATACAAGTCGGCCTCCCTCCCATAAATGTGTCTTTTTGGTCATTGGTGAAACTCATATAAATACAAGTTAAGACGCCTCATTTCTGGAAATTGAATCTCGAGCATCGAACACAGAGCAGAAGGACAGTTCACAACTCGTGAACGTGAAGGAACAGAAAAAGGTTTTGCGAGCGAAAGAGGAAGCCAAAGGTCAAGCAAGCGCAGAAGGAAGCCGAAGGTCCAGTGAAGAAGAAGGAAGCCAAAGGTCGAGCATTTTGTTGACTGGGTTATCCATTGAAAGGATTGGACCTAGAATGAATCCGTAGAAGTGCAGCCCGCAATCTGTTAAGAACACTGCATAGACAGGGTCGTTTTAATTGAATACACAACCTGTAGCCACAACAATCACTCCTCTGAAGGAATTACTCCTAAAGCGCCACTCCTGAAGCAGTTACCGCAACAATAAGAACAGAAGGTCGAAAGTTGAAACAGAGAGTTGCTTTGTAAAGACATTGAGGCCTAGCGCAGATATCTTGTTCATAAGCATCAGCAGATCCTAGAGACTTTATTGAAGATCATGATGCATTGTTGAAATCACCATGAGGTAAACTTTGCAAACTTTGTTGGGCAATATGAAGAATTGTGAAGACTCCTTCATATGAAGACAGGTTGTCATTGATGATGTAGCATGGAGACTATAGTGAAGCTATAGATTTTTGGGAGTCATGAATTACTATAAACATATCTAGATAAAGTGCAGCAGTGGGTTGGAGCCCAGAGGGTTGGTGCCCTGAAGGATGGAGCCTTGAACAAACAAGGTAGGTGCCTTGAAGGATAGGGTTGGAGGCCTAGAGGATCGGTGTCCTCAAGAAACCAAGTCAGAGCCTATACCAGATAAGGGTTGGAGCCCTAGGGGTTGGAGCCTATAAACACAAGGTTGGTGCCCTAGAGGTTGGAGCCTCACAAAAAACCAAGTTGGTGCTTGGCAACAAGTTGGAGACTGGGAGATTGAAGATCGGTGTCTTCATCAAGGGTTGGAGTCTTATATATTGTACTTGATTCATTATAGAGATTATATTAATAAAAGCATTTATTCCTATTGCTCATTTTGTGTTCTAAATATAATTGATTTAACTGGTAAAAGTAACAGTTGAAAAGGAATATTGATTCACCCCCCTCTCAGTATTTCCAACAGTCTCCTTGGCCTAGTTGGATAAGCAAATGAAGGAGTAGTATTGTCTATTTGTACTAATTCAACAATGCTTGAACCGTCATGTCTTTGGAATGGGGACGGACTTATGTTTATGTAGGCTGACTTGTCCTAAGAGGCAAAAATGGATTTGCTAACCTGTAAATTCGAATTCTGTTCAACAAGGAGCTAGGAGGCTTCGTTGGAAAGGGGTTGAAGTCCTCTACAAGCCTATGTCGTCCTATCTTCATCAAGTCATCCTTTGACATCAATAACAAATTATTCTTCCAACAAAACCTATTTCAACATCAATTATTTTTGTTACCGACGTTGAGGTGAAGACAAGATCATCATTGATGAGGTGATTAATAGACATCGACAAGTATCTTGGTCTATGTCAACAGGGAGCTTGGTCGACATCCACAAGAGTGTTGGATTAGCATTGATGACCATCTTAGCATCAATGCGAAGACAGGCTAGAGCATCAATACAAATGCCTTCCTTGCCAGTGGCCAATGAACACTTCTCGTCTGTCTGTGACTTGGCCACATTCCCAATGATGGTTCAGAAATGGTCATTGACAGATCAAAAATATTACACTCCATTTATCAACCAATAATGTTGCATGTTTTACAAGAGAAACATTCCTTATGTTTAGCATATCAATCCATCTTGCGCACTACCTCTGATAGTTTATTTGCAAGACACATTTTCAACTGGTTTTTTGTTATGAAATCATGGCACACAACAGTCTTGCTGCTGTTGTTAGCACTAGATTATTACAACTAAATAAGAGATCACTGGGGTCTATAAAATGAAGCCAGAAGCAGCTAGTAGGATTTTGAGTCAGGACCACAACTAACATGGAGTCTAAATCAGCAATTCACTTCTGGATAGGTGACTTCCATGGTTGCAAGATTTCACTGTATTGGACTCTGCTGTATGGAAATTCAACAAATTTTCTGTACAGTAAGGATATGATACAGTCAAGTATATGACACTATTCACGGAACTGTAACTGTTTATGAGTTTCCTGTAATGCTGTATAGCAATGACAAATGCAAGAATTAGGAAAAATCCATTCTATATTTGACATACATGTTCATATTCAATGATGATTCATGGACACTGCACTTCATCTCAGGGGGCTCAGAAGAATTTTCATCAAGGAAATCAAAAGAAAATATGACCGAATATCTCGCCCCTCTATCGAAAGTATTTTATGATTGCAACCAGATGTTTGCAATTTTAATCCAAAACTGAAAGGTATTCTGAGAGTAGTGGCATTGCATTAGAAACATGATTAACACCTTTCTCCAGGATCAGATTGAAACTGAAATCTCTGGCATATATAGTTTTTACAACTGTCAAAGATAAATTAGCCAAATTACAAATATGTTAAAAAATCTCCCTGGATGAACAAAATGAATGTGACTCATGCAGAGCCTTCATATTAATATTAGTTTGTAAATAATGAAGCAAAAAAAAAAGTACAAAGAAACAATAGAGTAATACCATATGTGACTCAAGATGAAACTTAATATCACCACATTGAACTTGTTAACATCCTCTAATTGCAGTATAGGTATAGCTATTAATTCAAGGAAAAAGTTATGTATGGGCAAAAGACTCCAGCTCAGCATTAGCAAACAGTTAGAATATTTAAATTCTAATAAAAGAGGGCAGCTAATCTGGAGGAAAACCCACTGCTTCTGCCCCAAAGCAAGACCCGCAATATGTCTCGTTATGCTCCAACCTGCCACCATGCCTTTGAAGCGGGTTCTCAATCTGCAAGCATAGCAACAGCAAATTTTATTTTGGAAAACAGCTTAATATACATTAAAAAATGACACTGATATGCAACTCTCCAGCTGGAGACTTTGTACAGTAATCAAGAGACTCAAAGATAGTTGAGTCAAACCTAAGATTGTATAAAAAGGATGAATCAGGTCAGCTGACCCAGTGAACTAAAATTTAGAGGAATAAAGAAAAAAATACAAATAGAAGACTTCATCATGAATTAGCAAACATTCTTTTATAAAAGAACAATACATACTAATTTAAAATAGCTCAAGCACAAGACAAAATTGAATACTGGAACTCCTGAATTCAGAGGAGAATCAAACCGCATTTAACAAGATACAACCAGAGGGAACAGAAGTTCAATTCCTAAGATAAAAAATCCACAAGCTCATAATATATACACATCAGGAAAGTTTTCATCATTGGAAGACTTGAAATTCAAAAGTGAATGAATCTTTGTTATAGCGATGCTTTTCAAATACAAAAATTTAGCATACTGGCTAGGGAGAAAAAGTTCAATTCCTAAGATAAAAAAATGGCAAGCTCATAATATATACACATCAAGAAAGTTTTAATCATTGGAAGACTTGAAATTCAAAATGAAATGAATCTTTGTTATTGGGATGTTTTTCAAATACATAAAATTTATCATATTGAATCTAAATTGCTTGAGCATCTACAAAGACAAAGCAAACAATTATATCAAAAATATGGAAAATGGAAGAATGTTATCAGCACTGGACTGAAACCAGCAAAACCGGTCAGTCCTACCAGTTCCAAGGCCGTACCAATTAAGTTCAAGGTACAGAAGCAGAAATGGCCAGTTCTGTCCTGGAACCTGCCATAAATAGCCAAACCAACTGGATCCATACAGTGCCATATAGACATGGCTAGGGACCACATAAACCCAATTTTTAAAAAAGAATCATTGAATTATAAAAATGAATACACTAAACGTAACCCTAGACCCCTATTAATAATATTTAAAAATGTCCCCACCCTCTCTCACTCACACAACTCCATTGAGCTATTTGGAATTTTTGAGAGCAGTTTCATGGGCTGATTTAGAGAGTTGATTGAAGAATTGTTTTGAAGAATTTGTTGGACTGATTTGGAGAACTGAATGAATGGCTGATTTGGAAATTTTTCAAAATAAGTTTCTTCGGTTGATATGGAGCTGATTCAAGGAATTATTTCAGAATTTCTTGGGCTGGTTTGGGGCTGATTCAAGGGCTGATTTTCAAAATTCATTGGGTTGTAATAAAGCTGTTTAACTGCAGTTTGGAGCTGTTTTGGACTGCTGAAGCTCATCTTCTTCTCTTAACTTCGAAGGCTTGTGAAGGTATGTGAAGGAAGCCTTGAAAAAGACCCCTGAGTCAAACACCATAGTCTCGGATGGTTTTGATCTCTCGTCAGAGTGGGTTGTAGAGACTTGGCAACCAGCATTTGACAATAAAGACCTATCTTGAATGAACTTGGACCGACTTCCACAGCCAGAGGATCTGAACACTGGATGGGTACCTCAGGGCCAGGGGGATCAAAACCAGAATCCCATTTCATATTCTAGTCATGCTGAGGGCGTAAATGATCATCACATATGATTAGATTGTAGAGTCTAGAATCTATACTACAATTATTAATTAGTATTATGCATATTTTTGGAATGTAGAGGGCATTTAGAGCCTCTTTGTCGATGCATTTTGGTTCCGATATTGATTACATTTTTCTCTTGAACGACATTATCAATATTTACCATAGTTGTGTTGATTTTTCCATGGCACTTAAAAATCAGGTTTGAGTCTAAAATCACAATCACGAACACTCAAATGCCAAAACACTACTACTTTGCACAGCAGAATAAAGTACAGCAGTGAATCAACTAGTACACAAGACAATTTTTTAACCCACAACTTGTTATATTACAAACTCTAATACAACAATCTTAGGGCTCCTGTACCAAGGATCATGGCCCTTATAATCAGCCATGCTATAAGACAACTAAGGCTTGGTATCAACAACTATGATGACCAATATTTCCCTGAACAAAGTACACTTATTTGCTGAAGTGGTGCTCCAGTCCTTCAGTCCACATACTCAAACTGCCATTATCAACTCTCTTGCTGCTCCGAGAGTGACTTAACTTTGGCCCATACAAGTCTGCCCTCTAGCTGCTCTCCTGCTCCTCCAAGAGTGTGCCAACTCTTAGGGTCTTCACAACTTGCCCTCTTCTAGACTTTCTGCTGCTCCACAGATAACCAGACTTAGGGCTTGGAGGCTGACCTCTTACCACTGATTTCACCCACTGTGAACTAGGGCTCAACAGGCTGCCCTCTTATCACCGAATTTATCCACGAGCAACCCACTGAACTAGGGCACATTAACCAGCCCACTATCAATCCTTTACCTCGCTGCAAAAGTCTGATCTTAGGGCTCCAAAGGACTGCCCATACACATGGACAAATCGGCCGCTTTGTCACTCTCCTTAGGGCATCCAAAACAGCCCTCTTAACTGTCACAAGTCTGGTCCTTGTTGAAAGTACTAAGGCATCACAAAACTGTTGTTCAAACTAGTGTTTTAAGATTTGACCGGCTCGGAACCGATTCGGCCGAGTTGGTCCAAGTCAAGGCCTCACCGGGTCGACTCGGCCAGTGAACCGGTTCGACCAGCCGGGTTATTATCGAGCCGACCGAGTTGTCTAACAACTCGGCCGGCTTGATAATAACCCAGCCGGCTCGGCCGAGTCCGAGGCTACGCAGCTGGGTTGGATGACATCGGCCCATGAATTAAAAAACAACGATTTTTTTAATTTTTTTGCTTTTGGGGGGCTCCAAGGTTTTCACAATGATACTTTAATGGTTTTTTGTCCCTAAATAAGTTTATCTCACTTTATCTTGAGAGGTTTGTTTAAGTGGTATCACATATGTAGTAGAGATTCCTTAAGGGATAGCTTCATTCTTCTTCAAAACCTTCCAATAGGTTCTTTGCCCCTTTCTTAAAGCAAACCTAACTTTGTGGCCCCAACCTTGGCCCTCCAGAGATGAGCATCGAGCCTTGAGTTGATTCCACGTGATGCTACACCCCTTGATGAGCCTCCAAATGCTAAAACACTAAACTTAAAAACTTGGACGTTGGACTACTTGATGATATGCCCAAATGGACTGAAGATGACCCTTGGCTGGCCTTGACCCTATTTTGGTGGATGGTGCCTTTTTGCAAAGCACAAATGAGATGGTTATCATTGAGATGACTTAGGAGGGCTAGCACATCCCTCTTTGATGCCAATGCTTACCCTTAGGGGTGTCATGTCACTCACATGCTTGAAAAGGGTAACATAGGGTCTCTTCTAGATGACATCATGGTGGAGGATGCACCTTTTGAAGATGTACACATGCACTTTGGGACTTTCTTGGAGTGAGGAACACTCTTGGACCCTTGTATTAGTTCCTTGATGACTTACAATCTATTTTGGAGGATAACACCATTTCTAGCCTCCTTGGTTATGTGTTTTTGTTTTGATCTCTATATCATCATCATGTATGTATTGGATAGTGCACTGGGTGCCATTTTGATATAATGGATATATTCATGAGCCTACTTTGATCATATGTTGTCTTCTATCTATTTGGGAAACATGCATATCGCAAGCATACGTTGAAGCCAAACTGCCTCACAAGATGCCTTCACTGCTCCCCGATACTCTGCTTCTGTTGAGGAGAGAGCCACTGCCTGTTGCTTCTTACTAGTCCAGGGGACAGCACCGGATCCTAGACTAAACACATACCCAATTGTAGATTTACGGTCATTAATCGAACCAGCCCAGTTAGAATCTATGTAACCACTGAGTATAGGATCGGAACTTCAAGTTTACAGGAGTCCATAATCAGGAGTGCCACGCACATAACACAGCACACGCTTTGTTGCTATCCAATGATCAGCCTTAGGAGCTGACATGAAGCGGGAAATGTAGCTCACTGCAAAACTGATGTCAGGTCTAGTGGCAGTAAGGTAGATGAGGCTGCCCACTAATTGCCTGAATAAAGTTTCATCCACAAGGGGGGAGGATGACTGAGCTGAAAGTTTGAGCCCTGGTTCCATAGGAGTCGTGGCCGATTTGCAATCCTGCATTCTAAACCTATCCACAAGATTTTTGGCATACTTGGACTGAGAGAGAAAGATGTTGTTCTTAGTCTGCCAGACTTCAACCCCCAGACAGTAATGAAAAAGTCCCAAATCTGTCATATCAAAGGTGTTGCATAAGTCTTGTTTGATCCCATGGATCAAATGTGCAGAGCTGCCAGTAATGATAAGGTCATCCACATAGACAACCACAAACAAAATATCATCACCAATATGCTTGATATACAGGTTTGCATCAGATGGGCTCCGCTGAAAGCCATGATCTGTCAAGCACTGATCAATTTTCATGTACCAAGCTCGAGTAGCTTGTTTCAATCCATAGAGTGCTTTAACTAATCTACACACTTTCTGTCCCTGACCAACAACCTTGAATCCTGGAGGCTACGTCATGTAGACTTCTTCCTGTAAGTCACTATTTAGGAAAGCACTCTTTACATCCATCTGATGAACTTTCCAATTGAACTGAGCTGCTAAGGCAAGGACAAGCCATATGGTACTCATATTGGCTGTAGGAGCAAAGGTCTCCTCAAAGTCGATGCCTTCCTTCTGTGAGAACCCTCGAGCAACAAGACGAGCTTTATACTTGTCTAGGGTTCCATCAGTGTTGTATTTCACTTTATACACCCATTTGCAGCTAATGGGCTTTTTCCCTACAAGAAGCTCAGAAAGGGTCCACGTGTGATTCTTTTGAAGACTCTGGAATTCAACTTTCATAGCATGTTTCCACTCAGATGTACCCTTAGCCTTTGAATAGGTTTGAGGCTCAAAAACACTGTGCAGGTTAGCCATAAGAGCAAAATTTATTGTAGAGTGTTGGTTGCTCTTATCACTAGAAGTTCTACTTTCAAGAAGCTCATTATCCCGGAGATCACCAATGGTTTTAGTCCACCATTTTGGCCAGAGAGTGGAGGCACCAATATCAGGTGGAGGTGGAGAAGGCTCAAGAACAATAGAAGCAGCAAGAGGTGGGTTATTTTCCGGAGGAAGCTCAGGGAATGCATCATCAAATACTGATGTTGCATCATCCCTCCCATCAGGTGGACCTACCGGAAAAAGAACACTGTAAGGTTGATCCTCAGAACACTGCTCAGAAGGAGGAGACAAAAAGAATCCTTTGTCTTCATCAAATACTACATCCCGACTGACGCTAAGACGACCAGTGGCTATATCTATCAGCCTATAGGCCTTGTGATGATCACTGTACCCTGTCATCATGAGTTTTTGACTTTTGGAATCCAACTTAGAGCGCTTGGCAGCTGGAATCCAAACATATGCAACCGAGCCAAATACTTTGAGGTGACTGATCTTAGGGTTACGACCAGACTAAACCTCTTCGGGAGTCTTCCCCTTAACAGCCTGAGTAGGTGATCGGTTAAGAAGATAGACAGCAATAAATACTGCTTCAGCGCAGAATTTGTTCGAAACACTCTTGTGTTGTAACATGGAACGAGCCATTTCAACAACCGTGCGGTTGCGAAGTTCGACAACACTGTTCTGCTGAGGAGTGTAGGGTGTAGTTAATTGGTGTTTGATGCCATGAGTATCACAGAAGTTGGAGAAAGCAGAAGAACAGAATTCCCCCCCGTTATCTGTCCTAAGAGTTAGATATTACAGCTAGACTCTTTTTCCACTAAGGATTTAAACTTCTGAAAGATACTAAATACATCAAATTTATTTTTTAGAAAATACACCCACATCCTTCCACTGAAATCATCTACGATAAGCAGAAAATATTTGCAACCAGTAATAGAAGATGTATTCATAGGACCACAAATATCAGCATGAATTAACTGGAGTACCTTAGATGTGCGCCAAGATTCTCCATCCTTGAAGGAAGACCGATGTTGCTTGCCAGCTTGATAGGCGTCGCATACTCCCAACTGCTGAGTCTGAATATCAGGTAACCCTGACACAAGTCCCTCCCGAGAGAGTCTGAATATCCGGTACTACATGTTGAGATGCCCATATCGATGATGCCAGTGCCACAGAGCGCTGATAAGAGAAACATGAACTGCTAGAGCCACTTCTTGAGAATCACCAATGTCAAGAAGCCTGTATAGACCATGATCCTCTAGGCCAACAACGACTGTTTTACTAGTCTCCCTGTCGATAATGGAGCACTTGTGCACGCTGAACACTACATCAAGCTGAGGAGAGTTCCTCGTAATCTGGCTGATAGACAGCAGATTAATTTCCATACAAGGAACATAGTACACATTCAGAAAGATGAGTGTGCACCCACCAGACTGAATCTGAATTGTTCCTCTGCCAACCACTGTATACTCTTCACCTCCGTCGAATACCACGAAATCACTGAAAGGTGAGAAGTTAATAAACCAATCACGCATGTGAGAGAAATGGCATGATGCACCAGAGTCAATGTACCAAGCCGAAGACGGAACATGATCTGAAGACCTTTTAGCCATAAAGGCGTAAAAGGCAGATTCTGTCTGCTCGGAATGTTCTGCAACATTCATTGTCTAATGGGGCCCTCCCTGTTTCTTCTATTCAGAAGCAATCCTCTGTCAGCAATCTTTCTTCATGTGGCTGAATTTGTGACGGTAATTACACTGCACATTTTTCTTCCTAGCAGGATCAAAAGGCTGAGAAGAACCTTTCTGCTGAAAAGACAGAGAAGACTGATATTTGGCAGCAAAAGCATTTTCTGAGGAGGCTGATGAAGCACCACTACCAAACTGTTTTTTCCAACGATCCTGTTGTACAAATTCTCTTTAAGAGAAATTAAAATACTCCTTGAAATTTCACAATTGATGGCTGTAAAAGACAAAGAACTATTGCATACTTACGTGCCCCGGTTCAGAAATTTTTTTCGCCACACGGAGAAAGAAAACGCTAAGGAGCGCACAGGAAGTCATCAAGAAGACTTGTATCAATCCTACAGAGCACTTTAGTAGGCAGGACGTCCGTATTCGAGCAATCGTTGCAGTCGAAGGCCAAGACAAGCCCGTCTATGGCAAACCCTCCTATGACGGTGTTATCGTTGGCAAATTCTCAGGCCGCAAATGGAAGCAGGCAAAGGCCACCCGTGCCTTGTCTCTCAAGGTGAGTCACAAATGCAACACTTTCGAAGAGAGGTCGAGGGCCAAGGAAACTAAAAAAAGCTTACAAAGGGAGGAGCAGAAATGCGATCATGTCAAATAACACTCAGCTCCTGACGCCCGTGGGCAACCGTGTCTCCATTGTGGACCTCGTGAAGTCAGAGACTGTGACGCAGGGTAATGGTGAAACCCCAAGCAAAGCCTGTTCTCGACTCAAGTTCGAATAGCATCAACCAGCGTAAAAACAAGAACTCAGATGCAGATCCCTCGAGAGCAGTTTCGAAATGAAACACAGAATTTTTCACACACTGAAAAATTATTTCGAAAAAAATAACTTGGCTCTGATACCATAGTCAATGAATGAATTGAATTAATTTACATGAGCAGAATGAAGCTCAATAAGTAATACAGAGATATTTACAATAATAGAAACATCAAGTTTCTATTAGGAAATAGAAACAACCAGTTTCATCTAAGAAACTGCTAAAATGATAAAAATAGCAACAGCTAATAAGAATGAGCATTAAACACTGAATAGCATTATTCTAAATTTCTAATACTATCTATATTCTAATGCTGTGTATTTGGAAACATGAATGAAAATCTTTAAAATTATGTTTTTTATAAAAAAAAAAAAATATTTAATGTATTTTTTACAACAACCGAATCATTGAAATCGAGCCTACCGAGTCGGAGTCAGAGTCTACCATCGACCGAGTTAGAGTCAGAGTCGGAGTTTTAAAACATTGGTTCAAACACACTAGAACAGCCCTAACATCTCCTTGCAAACATCAACTTGAAAGACAGATCACATACCTCTAATTCTTGAAAGTCACCAACAGCCTTGTAATTCTTGCCTTTGTGCACAGAATTCATTGAGGTTTTGGGCCCTCTTTAGGGCTTCTGTCACCAACCCAGACGGCACTAACTTCGTCCCTAAAGAGACCTCAAACTAGTGACAAACCTCTCCACAAGACCCTCATCTCTTGCGCTATTACTCAAGGAAACTTGGCATGTCGTTACAGCCCTTCCTTAGGTCATATGACCATTGTCCAGCGTCCAAACAAGGGCTTGGCCCTCTTGCAATACATAGAAATACAACTCAGCCTGCCACAGAGATATGCCACCAACAAGTGCCTAGAATTCTACCTACACAACTCAGCCAGCAAATACCCTATCTCGGCCTATCCAAAACACAAGAAAGATGCCAAAATCGTCCTCCTTTCACTTCAGATTTCCTACTATAGGTCCACAGCCAAATCAGATTTGTCTCTCCACTTGATAGATTGCACTTGGATGGTTGTTGAATGAACTCACCTTCCTTCCTTTTTATAGAGTTCTTGGTGGGTTTCTCTTAGCCGTCATGTCGTTGATGCCTTAGGTGCCCCTTAGCCCTTTAAGGGTGCCCTACATGCCCTCAATGATCAAACCATCAAAATCTCCAACTGGTTTAGCACCCACGACTTTAGTTGCAAAACCCACTACTTGGGTACCCCTTGCCCTCAAAGACCATGTGGGTAAAATTTCTCTGAAATCCAGTACCCTAGGGTGTGGGAGTACCTCCTAATGTACACAAATCAACACTCCCCCTTAGCAAGGGAGGTACTTCCACCACTCAAAACTATCTCGTCGTCATTGTCACTAACAACACTAACCCAACTTCTGGCGTTCACCACTACAACATAACCTATAGAATGAACCTTGCTTGTCTCAGTAGTGTCTCTGCCACCAGAAGCTTTTTGTTGTTGATTCCTTTCTGCATAGGCCTTCATGCCATCCCACGGTTCCTTCTTGGTAGCTGCAGAAGTCCCCTTACCTCCAACTGACCATGCGCTCTCTTAGGTTGTAGATTTTCGCTCTGAACCTACATACTCCCGCTACAACTTGGCTCCCTCTGAGCCTCAGGAACCTCCTTCTTCTTCTCATGATCTACAGACTTGCCCATCAGTCGATATAGACCATGCTCCCTAACTCCAATGACAACTCTAGCAGAGTTAGAGCCATTGAGCCTGAGTCTCACTTTCCCATCCTAGAAAATCATCTCAAACCCCTTTGCCTCGATAACTGAGACAGAAAACATGTATTTGAGCTCTAGTACTCACAGTCATAGTTTAAAAAATCAAACTCGAATTCAAAACCCGCTGAGGGACAACTCCAACTCAGTATTGACTCAGCCTAGTTGATTTCAATGACTCGGTCTTTGTAAAAAATACATTAAAAATTTAATTTTTAATGAAAAAGCATAATTTTAAAGATTTTCATGTTTCCAAACTAAAAGCATTAGAATAGAGAGAAGACAACATATAATCAAAGTATGCTCATGAATATATCTATTATATCAAAATGGCACGAGTGTATTGTCCAATACATGTAATATATAGAGATCATACCAAAAACGCATAACCAAGGAGGCTCTACATGGCCTCTACAACAAAACGTCACTAGTCACTAATGCTAGATCTTGTTCACCATCAAGACCAACTTGATCTTTTCCTTCCAAGAACTATAGTTGGACAAGCCATCCAACCTATCCTCATATCGCAGACCAACCGACAACTTCACCATTGTTATTAGTGCTTCAATAATAATGGAACCAGCTCCCTTTTGAGTTGTATGTTGCGCACACTCTGATTCATTGGCCCTTCAAAGTGGCTTTGATACCATGTTGGTTTTTCCACTGTGCTTAAAAATCAGGCTTGAGTCTAAGATTATGATCACAAACATACTCAAATGCCACAACATTACCACTTTGCACAACGGAATAAAGTACAACAGTGAATCAACTAGTACACAAGACAATTTTTCATCCCACAACTTGTTATATTACAAACTTAATACAACAATCTTAGGGCTCTCGTACCAAGGATAATGACTCTTATAATCAGCCCTAATACAAGACAACTAGGGCTTGGTATCAACAGCTATGATGACCAATCTTTCCCTAAACAAAGTACACTTGACTTACTTGTTGATGTAGCGCTCCACAATCCTTTCAGTCCACATACCTTGAACACATATGGTAGGTATTTTGCCTCCCTTTCTACTGATCACTACAACTTCAGAAGGCTTGCAACTCCAACTACTCAAACTACCATTATCAACCCTCCTACTGCTCCAAGCGTAACTGAACCAAATAACCAGACTTAGGGCTTGGAGGTCACCCTCTTATCATTGATTTCACCCATTGGAAATCACTGAACTAGGGCTCAACAAGCTGCCCTTTTATCACTGAGTTTATCCACTAGCAACCCACTGAACTAGGGCACAATAACTAGCCCACTAATAGTTCTTTAGCTCACTGCAAAAATCTAATCTTAGGGCTCCAAAGGACTGCCCGCACAATGACAAATCAGCCCCTTTGTCGCTCTCCTTAGAGCATCCAAAACAGTGCTCTTAACTATCACAAGTCTACTCCTTGTTGGCAGTGTTAGGGCATCACAAAACTATTGTTCAAACACACTAGAACATCCATACCATCTCCAAACAAACATCAACTTGAAAGACAAATACATACCTCTACAAGACATCACCAATAGCCTTGTAATTCTATGCACAAAATTCACTAAGGGTTTTGGCCCTCTTTAGGGCTTTTGTCACCACCCCGGGACAGCCCTAACTTCGGCCCTAAACAAACCTCAAAACCAGTGGCAAACCTCTTCTTAGGTCATATGACCACTGTCCAGATTCCAAACATGGGCTCGACCCTCCTGCAATACAAAGAGATACAACTCGGCATGCTACAGCGGATATCCCACCAACGAGTGCCCAGAATTCTACCTAAACAACTCTTCCAGCAGATGCCCTAACTCGGCCTATCCAAAACACAAGAAAGAAGCCAAACTCGTCCTCCTTTCACTTCAGTTTTGCTCCTATAGGTCTGGGACCATATCAGATTTGCCTATCCACTTGATTGATTGCACTTGGATGGTTGTTGAATGAACTCAACTTGCCTCCCTTTTAGAGTTCTTGGTGGGTTTCCCATAGCCACCAATGGTCATCACAAGACTCCGAGCAGACCTAAACAATATGCTTAAACTCCATCAAAACATAAGACAAAATTTATTTTCCTTCATCCAATACCACATCATTGATGCCTTAGGTGCCCCTTAGCCCTTTAAGGGTGCCCTACATGTCCTCAATGATCAAACCATCAAAATATCCACTTGGTTTCACGCCCACGACTTTGGTTGCAAAACCCACTGCTTGGGTGCACTTGCCCACAAAGCCCATGTGGGTCAAACTTCTCCCAAAACTTGGAACCTTAGAAAGTGGGAGTACCTCCTAAGCTACACAAATCAACAGGTTGTCACTATTCTCCTAATCCTTAACTTTTTTTGTTACTTAATAAACTATTTGAGTATGCTACAAGTCAAACCCCCTTGAAATCTCTATCCCTGAAGGAGGACTTGATAAGATATTTCAAATTGCCATTAACATATAATCTAAATAATAGGACACCTACAAACAGGGCCTCTTGTTGATTTCGTAACTTTGGAAGGTCTTTTGCATAGACTAGTGTCTGAGAAGAAGTCGTCTTTAGGTGGTTGCTTGAGAGGAACAACTAATATGATTTCTTTCCTAAGTCTAACTAAGGAAAAAAAATTAATTAATTTAATAGATTAGTGTTGCCTAATTGAGCAAATTTTCAACATTAAATATTTAATTATTTAAGAGACTTAGATCTAATTATAGTTATTGATCTAAGTGGGCTAGGCTTTACTCATAGCCATCTATCACTTTGGAGATTGAGGGTTAGGGATTTCGCTCATTTTGAATTATAAAGGAGCCAAAGGGAGAGGATGAAGCCACATTCATTTCTAGAGAAGCAAGTTTGAGACGTTGAAGACACAGGAAAAGAGCTGCAAAGTTTAACCAAATCACACAGACAGTGATCAGCCACATGTGGGAGGTCGAGTCGGGTATTTTGGCACATATTCAAGAAGGAGATTGTTATTGCTAGAAATTTCCTAAATATTTCCACATTTAATTCTGTTGTGATTTCTATATTTTTGCACACCAATTTCCTTGGTAAGGGAGCCCCTAATTTTCCAAATAAGAGTTTAAATAAGGAGAATTTGTTTTGGACCTCCAACCTCCTTTGGATCCTATAGCACAAGCCGTTGGTAACTTAAAGGATGTGAAGGATAGACATATCATTTTGGAAGTCGTTAATGATCATGTGATCCCTCATATATCGGGAAAGAAGATAGCCCATAGCATGTGGACAACCTTGACAATGATGTGCCAAAAAATAACTAGAACCAGAAAATGCTGGTAAGAGATAATTTGAGAAACACTAAAATGAAGAGATCAAACACAGTGGTTTCCTACGGGACAATTCCAGACAATAGAAGATTTGGGAGGAGCAATTGATTAGTGGACAACATATGGGTGGGGGATGAGGAGAACCTTGCTCTTGTCAGGAAAGAAAAGAAGGGCAAGGCAAAGGCCAAGTAGAAATCAAGTGGAAAAGCATCTTCAAACAAGAAGAAGGGCATGAGCAAAGTCAAGTGTTTTGCATGTCATAAATATGGACACTATGTAGGTCAATGTCCAAACAAGAAGAGCAAGGTGAAGACACCTATGGTTGCATCTACACAAATAGATTAGTTAGCCAATAAATTAGAATGAATTCTCCTTGGTACCTTGTCTTTGTGACACCATTACACATAGGGTGTGGTTTATGGACAGTGGGACATCTCATCAAGTGACAAGATCTCGTGACCTATTCACCAGTAAGGATAAGGAACACAGAGACTTACATGCGCAGCTTGTTGTCAATTCCAAGTATGTAGTAAAGGGTGTGGGCAACATACAATGCCATTTGGATTATGGGAGTCCTACGGAGGTCAATGAAGTGTTATATGTACCAAGGCTTGAAAAGAACTTACTCTCAATTTCGGCCATGGAGGACAAAGGGTATGAGGTCATCTTTATAGAAGGACAAGTACTTGTTAGGCCGAAAGGATTTGATCCTAGCGTGAGGCGAGTAATTGTAGGAAGAAAGGCTAATCTATACTTGTTGAGATGATAGTCAGTATGAGCCCTAGCACATGACAGCGACAATCTATGTGAATTGTGCACAAGAGGATAGGTCACTTGCACTCTAGAGCTTTACCATCCTCGCAGGAGATGGTCACTAGTCTAACAAAGTTCATTGTAGAGTAATATGCAGTGTTTTAAAATTCGACCAAGCCGATTCGAAAATGGCCAAGTCGATTCGGAATAGGCCGAGCCGACCGAGTCGAACCCTTGCCCGGGCCGGCTCGATACAAAAACTGGTCCAAAGGCCCAATCTGTTACCAAATCAGCCCAGCCGAGCCAGTCACTGACTCGACTGGTTCGGTAACAGACTAATCGGCTCAGTCGAGTTCGGCTTAAATCGGTCGAGCCAGTCAAACCCAGTCAACGATAGAATTTGAAGGGAAATCAGACTCCAAACTTGGTTATTTTTTGGTTTTACGTTTTTTGCTTGTCCATCTAACCTCTCCCAATCCCATAAAAGCTACCCAAGCCCCTCACATTTCCTCACTTCTTCTACTCAACCACGACGCAAGCGCATAGCTCGTCTATCTCAGCGTGCAGTTGTTGCGCCTGCTAGTGCTACTACTTCTACAGTTGCAGTAGGAGATCATGATGAGGAGCCATGGGTTTCCTTATCTGAGCCATATGACGTTGGCTTCTCTAGCAGTAGCCAATAGTGACTAGTGACTAGTGATGTTTTACTTTTGTTGTAGAAGCCATTTAGAGCCTCATATATTATGTGTTTTTGTTATGATCTCTATATCATGTATGTATTGGACAATGCACTAGGTGTCATTTTGATATAATGGATATATTCATGAGCCTACTTTGATCATATGTTGTCTTCTCTCTATATTCTAATGCTTTTTGTTTGGAAACATGAATGAAAATCTTTAAAATTATGTTTTTTCATAAATAAAAAAAAAATATTTAATGTATTTTTTACAACGATCGAGTCATTGAAATCAACTAGTCTGAGTCGATACCGAGTTGGACTAGTCGACGCTCAATCGGCTCCAAACCCAAGTCGGAGTTTTAAAACATTGGTAATATGGAGTGTGCAAGGGATATGCACTCAGAAAGTATCTCGAGGCTCCCTTTTCAAGTAGCAAAAGCAAATCCAAGGGTGTGTTCAACTTGGTTCATTCCAATGTGTACAGTCCTACGACTGGATATGACATTTATGGACCATTTCTCTGGGAGAACACGAATATATTTCCCAAAGGCCAAGCATAAGGCCTTCAATCGGTTCCACAATGGGAGAAAGTATACCGCCAACGAGTTTAAGAAATTTTGCAAAGATGTAGGAATCAAAAAGAAGCCAACACCACCATATAATTTTCAATATAATGGAGTAGCAGAGAGGAAGAATAGGCCTATCGACGGAATAGCTAATGCCGTGATCCATGTTCAGGATCTTCCTATGTCCTTGTGGGCAGAGGCATGTAATATGGTTGTGCATTTGCAGAATAGCAATCCTCACAAGGCATTGGGGACAAGACTCCCCAAAGTGAAACTAGAGGTGCACCACATCCACATCTTTGGTAGTCCAATTTATGTCCACATACAATTAAAGAAAAGGACTAAGATAGAGCCCTCAATAGAGAAGGGCAACTTTGTTGGATACAACGAGATTGCAAAGGCCTACAATGTCTACATTCCAACATAGAGGAAGGCAGTGGTCAGCAAGGACGTCATATTTGAGGGTAGGACATTTAAGAAGTCACGTGAGTCATATTAAAGTTCTTGGTCAGTTCAAAAGGTCTTCCACATGAGCTTGGTGTTTTAGTATGTAGGAAATGGTTGATTGCCTCTTTAGGTGTTTGCTTGGAGAAGTGATTTCTGACTTCTTTCCTTAGTCTTACGAAAAGTACAATAATTATTAATTATTGTGGACTACTAAGTCAATTTATTATTGTGGACTATTAAACCAAAGTACTAAGGATAAATAATCTTGAAAAAGGTACCAAGGAGGTGTTTCCTACTACTTTTTGCCTTGGCCTAGGAAAACATGTGAACCGACTTTTTAGTGTGACTTTAAGTGGTTATTGGAGTCATGTAAATTTTTAGTCACTTTATGAGGTACTAAAAGTACTTTGCACTTTATTATATTAAAGTGACTATGTTTTTAAACTTTATAAGAAAAAATGTACAAGGTACAATAAGTCATTAAAGTGACTAGGGAGGCTCATTAACGAATGGGGAGACATAAGAGGGGGTCAATGGGAGATTAGATCTCCACCCTTAATCAAGGAGAGTTGATCTAATCTCAACACTTGATACTAGGGATGGGGTTTCTCATCATTATGAGACTAAAAAGGAGGAAAAAGGCCAAGAGAGAATTCATTCTTCATGTGCAAAGTTGGAGAAGAGAAGAGGAGTGGAAGAGGAGGAAGGTTGAGACAGCAAGTTTTGTTGAAGGAGAGAAACATCTACAGCAAGCAAAAGTCAACACACAGGCCCGAATTCCCAAGCAAGTACAGGCATGCAGACTGAGGTACAATTTGCCATCTCAGCACGATTTTTGAGGGGCTGGGGTTAGAGATTTAACATGGTTTTTTAGCATGTCAGACTGCATTAATTGCAGGTCTAACAGCACATATTTCCAAGAGAAAATTTCAGTTGAAAAGGTGTGATTTTTAAGCCAGAGAATCAAACTAACATGCATGCAGATTGAGAAGAATTTTTCCGTCCGTCAACATGCAATTCGAGAGGCAAAGGTTTCTGATAGTAGCCCAAAATTTGAGGAATTCACTAAACAGTGGCTCAATTTTTTAGGGCTGAGATTGCTCACTGTGGCACGAAAATCTAGGAGCAGAAGTGTTGACTAGGGCACAAAATTCAAGGCAATCAAAGTCTGTCAGTGGCACAAACTTCAAGGGGAGAGATAAGTACCCTGATGTGTATTTAATGATGTAATAATTCTCTGAAAAAAGCAAAACAAAAATCCTCTTCTAACTGGTTTTCCCTTCATGTTTCCAGGGTCGTGTTGACCAAAAATAAGTGTCCAAAATTTCATATGCATGCTTGTGAAATTTTTTATCATCTTAAAGTGAAAGTGAAAAAGTAGTGGTAGTCTACAAGATACAAAAAAATTCTACATAGTATCAGAGCACCAGTGATTCGTGAACCTACAACCGATAAAGTGCAACCAGCAAGCATAAACCAAACTATATACCCAGTGATTTGTGGTTGAGAGTGGGTGGTTCTTCAGTTTCAGTGTTCAGAAGTTGTGTTCATTGAGAGGGTCAGATGTTAATTTTCCAATGTTCAATGCTTAGCACAATCATATTTCAATTTTCTCCAATTACAAATCAATTTATCCAAAATAATTTAATCTTCCAGTAACAATAAGCAATTGTAGATAGAACAATAAATCCAATGCACAATAAAAGACAGCCATGAAAAGAGAGAGAGTACTTAGTCAAAGACTAGGGGAAAACTCCACAAGAGAGAAAACCATTTCAAAATTCTTCTTCTATTAGATTGTCATCAAATGTTCAGCAGAGAGATACAATGTTCCAATTAATCAACAATGAGTCAAAGTCAAACTTTTGATTAACCAAAATCAACTAACCAATATCCAATCCAATGATGAGCTCAAAAGTCAAATCTGGTAATAAGTCAAATCTGCAATTTCTGGTCAACATCAGCAACAGTCAAAGATGCTCTAACCAGTCAACAGTCCATGGTCAAAGTGCCTCTAAAACAGCTCATTCAGCAGTCAAAGGATGTGGCCTTCCAAGCTCAGTCAAACACAACAAAAACAGTAACCAAGAACTCAGTTAAAGGAGAGATAAAACCTATGGTCAAACCTCCATAGAACTGCAGCCAACTTCAGTCAAAGTCTGCAGTCAAGGATGGTCTAACAGCCCAAAAAAGTTCATCTCTTTCCCAAGCAATTCGGCCTTCCAAAATATATATTTTCCAAGTCAAATGAACCAAAGTCAAACCAAATCAAAGGCTGGTCAATGTTGGTCAAAGTCTAAAAACAGAAGATGAATTTCGACCTACATAAAAGACTCTCTCACTCCTTCGCACGTGTGAAGTATATCCAAGAGAAGATGTGTTGTGTGATGATGCTCCAAAGTGATGTGACATGTGGTCTATTTATACGAGTCTCAAGAGGTCGAATTAGCTTGCCCAAGCCGACTTGTACTTTTGTGCACATGTGGATTTCACCTTAAAAATAATATTTTTCCTTGACCAAATTAAGCTCTTCCAAGGGTTCGGAGGGGCTTCTCTGGATGAGGAAGGCTCTCTAATGGAGGGAATTTATCCCTAAGCTACCAAATTAACACTCCCTCTTAGTTAGGGAGAAATTTTCAACTGCATCATAAATCCCATCTCAAATGTCTCATCCTTGTCATTAAGACATATCTCATATTTTCTCATTTGTTGAACATTCTCGAATCTAAATAAGAAGAATCATCATCATAGGGGAGCTTCAACTACCACCCTATATCCAAGGACAATAGGCAGGATAGCCCAACTTGTCATGAGATACAAGGATCACACATCCTATTACTCGTTGATCTTCCCACCTTTACCCTCAAGAATCAAGTGGTTGAACACTTGCATCCTATCACTTGGGGAGGATACCCAACTTACTTGAGGTAAGGATCACACACTCCCAAGTCTCTCCTCACCCATTAGCCAAATGGGTGGCACTCCCGACAAGTCGAGCTTGTGGGAGGATGCATACTAGGGTATACTCTATTAAGTCTCAAACATATGGTAGGGCAGGATAGCCCAACTTGTCATAAATGACAAGGATCACATACACCCTACAGTAACAATAGGCACGTTAACCTGACTTGCCGTAAATGACAAGGCTCGCACATCCTATAGCCTAACTTGCCATAAATGACAAGGCTCACACATCCTATTGTCCAGAGATCCCTCAACCCCGGGAGCTCTTATGGCTCAATTCCTCACCCTGGGAGCTCAGACAACGGGGAGGAGCATAGCCTAGTGTCATTGATCAAACATGACCCTTACCCAAGAGGGTCACATCCATCAATCCAAGCAGCTCTTTGAAGACCAAGAACTTCTCTTTTAACAAAGCCTTGGTAAGAATATTTGTTATCTGCTCGTCTTTCAAAATGTGATGGAGTCCCATTGCTCCTCTCTACACCATATCTCGAATGTAGTGATACATAATCTCAATATGCTTGGACTTGTCATGGAACATGAGATTCTCTGCCAATCGAACCCCACTCTTGTTGTTGCAATACATAACTGTTGTATCTAGAACCTGCTCAAACAACTCTCCAAAGAGCTTGCTCAACCATACAGCCTCATAGCTAGCCATGCTAGCAGCAATGTATTCTTCCTCGAGCGTGCTTTAAGCAACGGACTTTTGCTTCCTACTCAAACAAAATATCATGGTGAGTTCCAAACTAAAGCAGCGCCTTGATGCGCTCTTCCTATCAATAACATTTCCAGCCCAGTCAACATCAGTGTAACCATGAAGTCTCACATCTCTGACAGTATATCTCAGACCAAGATTAATCATCCCATGTAAATATCTCCACACATGCTTAGCAGCGACCCAGTGTGCACGAAGAGGCTCAGTCATAAATTGAATCAGAGTGGTAACTATAAAATATATGTCTGATCGGGTGTTCACAAGGAACATCAATGCCCCAATCAACTGTCAATACTCAAAGGGATTCGCCAAGACAGGTCCAGCAGCTTCTCCACATAGCTTTTTGAAGCTCATCTCCATCAGTGTGGCCATGGACTTGCATTCTACCATTCCAAATCTTTCCAACAGCCTCATAACATATTTCCCTTGCGAAAGGAAAATCTCACCAAGTCTCTGCCACACCTCTAAGCGCAGGAAGTAGTGCATCAATCCAAGGTCTTTCATTTCAAATCCAAAGGTTGGGTCCCTCTCGCATTCGAGCATCAAAGGCTCATTACCTATTAAGAAAAATCATCAACATATAATATCAAAATAAGGGGCATACCTTGTACAACTTTGTAGCAGAGGTTCGGGTTAGTTGCTTCTCGTGAATCCAAGCTTCATCAGGTAGTTATCAATGTGGGCATACCAAGCCCTAGGGGCTTGCTTCAATCCATAGAGTGCCTTCTTCAACCTGCACATGTGTCTTCCTATCATGCACTTCAAAACCCTGTGGTTGCTCAACATATACTTCTTCCTATAGTATGCCATGTAGAAATGCAGTCTTCACATCCATCTGGTGAAGAGTCCATCCTTGACTAGCAACAAGGGCAACAATAGATCAAATAGTAGTATAGCGGGCAATCGGTGCAAAGATGTCATCATAATCTTTTCCCTCTTTCTAGGAAAAACCTCTAGCCATGAACCTCCTCTTATATTTCTCAATGCTTCCATCTGCTCCATGCTTCATCTTGTTCAACCATTTAGAAGTCACAACAAACTTCCCTTTAGGTTTCGGAACTACTTCCCATACATCATTCTTCATTATAGATTCATATTCTCCGACCATAGCATCTTTCCAAACCTGCTCTTTCACTGCTTCTTCAAAGGTGGGAGGCTCAGCCTATATGATGGTGCTCATAGCCACAACATAACCCTGATATTGACATGGCTTCTTACTTTCTTTGAAGGTTCCTCTAGTTGTGGCATGTCTTTCAGCATACTATAATGTATCACGAAGCTAAAGTGGTCTCTTCCAGGCAAGGGGATCACATGGAGGAGGATCCAAGGGGTCCATGGAGGAGGATCCAAGGTGGGAGGCTCAGCCTATATGATGGTGCTCATAGCCACAACATAACCTTGATATCGACATGGCTTCTTACTTTCTCTGAAGGTTCCTCTGGTTGTTGTATGTCTTTCAGCATCCTATAATGTATCATGAAGCCAAAGTGGTCTCTTCCAGGCAAGGGGATCACATGGAGGAGGATCCAATGGGTCCATGGGCTCTATAGGATCATCAGCAACATCTATCTCTGGTTCAAGCACAGAAGGACTTTCTAGTAGGACCATGTCATCATCTTTGTTCTCAACAGGAGGAGGAGGAATGTCCCTTGCTTTTCCAGGGGAAGCATCTTCATCAAAAGTTACATCCCTGCTAAACTCAATATTCCATTCACCGAGCACCATATATTCTAACAGCTTTATAATTTTCACAATATCGAACAAATGTAACTTTCTTTCCAGTGGCTTCAAGCTTGTTCCTTTCGTCCTTTGACACATGAAAGAACACAGGGCAGCCAAAGATCTTCAGAATTCCAACATCAGGCTTCACACCAATGAACACTTCTTCGAAGGTCTTGTCCCCCACGACACGATGAGGGGTCTTGTTTTGAACGAAGACCACAGTGTTCGCAACGTCACCCCACAAAAACTTTGGCAACTTTTGATCATGCAACATGGCTCGGGCAGTTTCCATGATGTTCATGTTCTTTCTTCCAACCACTCTGTTTTGTTGAGGGTTGTGAGGTACAATGGTCTCCTTCTTGATCCCAGGCTCCTGCTTTTTTGCAAAAGTCAACGAACTCATTCGTAGCGAATTCTCCACCATTATCATACCTAAAGACCTTGATTCTCTTCCCTATTTGATTCTCTATAAGTGCCTTGAAGTCCTAGAACATCTCAAATGCTTCATCCTTGCGCTTCAAGAAGAATATCCATGTTTTCATTGAGAAGTCATCCACAAAGGTTATATAGTAGAGATAGCCACCAAGAGATTTCACCGGCACAGGTCCACATAAGTCAGAATGTCATTGGTCCGACTTTTGCTAGAGGGGAATGACCCCTTCAATTTCTTTCCATTTGCACATCTCAGACAGACCCCATCATGATTTGATTGAACTTTTGGCATTCCAAAAACCATCCCCCTTACTTTAGGCAAGGCTTCATAGTGAAGATGGGCAAACTTTTGGTGTCATAGCTCACTTTGATGATTGCTATCAGTGTTGCACTAATCGAGAAAAAATCACGATAATATCATTTTATCGCGATTTTTTCCAAAAAACGATTCAATTGGACCAAAAAATCGCAAAAAAAAATTTAGCTGATTTTTTCAGTAAAAATCGTGGGCAAGTCGGGCAGTGCGTGTTTAAAGAGAAAAACGCAATTTTTTTGGTCATTTGGACAGCAGAAGGCGCACTAGGGTTTGGAGACTTGGAGACTTGGAGATTTTAGAGCTAAATCAACTAACTTGAGGAGAAAATCAAAGAGTGAGCTAAGGAGGAGACACATTTATGTGCACCAACATTTTGTGTTTTCATTGTTTTGTAACTTTACTTTTGTTTTTTTCTATGTTTTTTGTTGGGTTTGGAATGGGGTTTTTGACATTTGTCCAATGTATTTTTTTTTTGTTTTTTTGGTTGGGTTTGGAATGGGGTTTTTGACATTTGTCCAATGTATTTGTTTTTTAGTTTTTTTGGTTGGGTTTGGAATGGGGTTTCTTAAATTGCATGTATTTTTTTTTTTGTACAATGTAACATTGTAAATAGTAAAATACTAAATTGTAAGTTAGTAACTTGTAAATACTAAATTGTAATCCTTATTTTCCCATAGGTTCACCAAAACAGCATTCAAGTTTTCAACTTCAAAGTTCAAAATCAAACATGCCAAGGAAATTGGACCCTTTCTGGGAATTTGGTGAACCTGATGCTCCGAATGATAGAATAAACTTGTCTTGCAAGTTGTGTGGGCACCATATGTTTGGGGGGGTGTACAGATTGAAGCATCACCTTGCACAAATCCCTAGATTTGATGTAGAGCCTTGCATAGAGACAAATCCTGAACTCATTCGAAGAGCCATGAAAGCATTAGAAACTTTAGACCACACTAGACAGGCCAAAGCAGAAATGAAGAGGCAACTAAAAAAGTCAGTTGAACAAGGAAGTGGCAGTGGTTCTACTGCAGCGTCAACCAACTCGGTAGCTGCCTCATCATTTTTTGTTCCTCGAACCACACCTGGTTCACAGCCATCTATCAGTTCAATGCTAAAAAAAACTGAGAAAGAACAAGCTGACAAGTTGCTGGCAAAATTTCTCCTTTGTAGTAATGATCTTTCAGCATTATAAGGAACAATCCATTTTTCCACCTATTGTTGATGCTATTCCACTGTTGGCCTAGAGTACAAAATCCCTTCTTATCATGACATGAGAGGTCGGATTCTTCAAAATGAAAAGCTTGATTGCACCAAAAGATTGGAGGATTTTAGGGAATCATGGGCACAAACATGATGCACTATGATGTCAGATGGTTGGACTGACCATAAGGGGAGAACCCTTATAAACTTCTTGGTTAGTTGTCCCAAGGGGACTATGTTTATCAAATCTGTTGATGCATCTGCACAAATCAAAGATGCAAGAACTTTATGTGATTTGCTAGATGTGTTTATTTTGGAGGCGGGTGCAGAAATATTGTCCAAGTCATAACGGACAATGCTGCAAATTATGTTGTTGCTGGCAAGATGCTTATGGACAGGCATCCTACTTTATTTTGCACACTTTGTGTTGCACACTGTATTGATTTGATGTTGGAGGGCATAAGGAAAACTTCTTTCGTCAAAGATATTGTTGAGTCATCCAAAAGCATTACAAAATTTATATATAATCATACATCTGTGCTTAGCTTGATGAGAAAATTCACCAACAAAGAGTTGGTGCGCCCCGCTATTACACGGTTTGCCACCAATTTCATATCTCTTCAATCCCTCTTGAATTCTATGTGGGATGTGAAGAGAATGTTTCTTTTTGAGGAGTGGTGTGCTTTGCCAATGAGCCGCAAACCAGAGGGAAAGGCCATATGCAGACTAGTTTCATACCAAGAAGACTTCTGGGCAGGAGTGCAAGAGGTGTGCGCCGTTACTGAACCTTAGGTAAAGGTTCTTTAGTTAGTTGATAGTGAGAAACCCACAATGGACTATTTGTATGAAGCCATGGACAAGGCCAAAGAAGCCATTCAGGCCTACTATGATGATAAGGGAGATGAGGGGTTTCAGAGACAACTCCTATGGGTAGTGATTGATGAACGATGAAACAACACACTCCATCGTCCCATTCATGCTGCTGGGATTTTCCTGAACCCCGCATTTTCTTACGCATGTGGGTTCGTATTTGATGTTGAGATCATGGATGAATTCTTAACCTGTGTCCAAAGAATGGTGTGATCTCCAGCAGAACGTACACAAATCTCTAAAGAAATTGAGACATATAGGATGGAAAGTGGCATATTTGGCTTTGACATGGCTGTGACTGATATGACGATTAAAATGCTAGCGATTTTATAGTTTGTCTCAAATTTCATTGTCTCTTCAAATTCCATTTTTTTCCTTATGTTTATTTAAAATTTTATTTGTAATTTTGTTGTAGATGCATGGTGGACAATGTATGGTGCCAGAGTACCCCTTCTGCAAAAGCTTGCCATTCGAATCCTCAACCAAACATGTAGCTCCTCAGGATGTGAGTGCAACGGGAGTGTATTTAAAAAACACATAACAAGAAGCGCAACAGGTTAACACTTAAAAAATTAAAATATTGCAAATTTCCAAATAAAATTTTGAATTCATTAAACAATATTTTTTATAATTATTATTTCTTGATCTTTGTACAGGTTGGAGTCCCAGTGACTTAATGACATGGTCTATGTCTACTACAATCTTCAATTGTGGGTGAGGCAACTTGAGAGGACACCTGATATGGAGGCCATCTCATTGGATGGGATTGACACCATTGCTGCATGGAGGGTTGAGGCGGAGAGGCCTCTCATGGAGTCTACTGATGATTGGTTAGTGCAGGATGTAGTGGAGGCGGAGGAGGCGGAGGAGTTGGAACAACAGGAGGAGGAGGTGACACCACCTGCCCGGGCTACCCCTGCCACCAGTAGAGGACGTGGTCTACCTCCTATAGCTCCTACTCTTAGTCCTTCAGCTTCTAGAGCACAGCAAACTCCACTACCAACTCCACCAGCACCAGCGTCTACATCTAGAGGGAAAGGGAAAGCTATGGCATTTTCTCGCGAGAGGGGCAGAGGAAATCAATAGTATTAAACTTTTGTTATTTTGTTCATTTCATTGTATATGACATTATGACTCATGAGATACATTATTATATTTTTTGTTGATATTATGAGGCCGAGTTGGGACCCAGGAGTCAGGACTTACTATTCAGGACATGATTCACTGTTATGTGTGATTTTAGCACTAGAAATGGTACTAAACATCTTATATATTAGTTCTTTTATCATATTTATGTGTCATTGTATTTATTTTATGTTGTAGATGGTTTAGATATTAAAAAAAGTGAATATTTTTGTACCAAACGATTTTTTCCGGATTATTACCGATTTTTTCCCATATATTACGATTTTTTCCGATTTTTCCCAGCGCCAAAATTATCCCGATAACGATTAGTGCAACATTGATTGCTATCATGTGACAATGCTCACATCGGTCTTCCATTGACTCTATAGAATCCTTCAATTCTAGATCCCAAAGTGAATGCATCCCTCATGCGACATTCCATAGGCCAAGTGAGGACCTTTCCTCTTATGAAGGCAACTCTCATCGCTTTATCTTCCAAGGCGGATATAGATACAAGGTTCTTCTTCAATTCTTGTTTGAATCATCCATCTACTCGAGTCGACCATTTGGAGAAACTCTTGTTTGGATCATCCATCTACTTGACACATAATAGCTAAGAACCCATAGGAAGACTTCTGGAAGACTTATCATTCGAAGCAGAAAGGGAGTTTTTCTTGCCATTTGCTCTAGATCTAAAAAAAACTTATTTATCTCAAATCTTTATTGTTCTAAAGTACATACATATATTGAAAACTTGGTATTTAAGAACTTGATTTTGCTACTTGTAAATTTATTTTGTATATATTTACTAACCATTTTGCAAAAATTTGCTAACCCTTGTATCTAGAATTTTTTTGCATATATTTGTTGGGTTTTTATTGAGCTTTACTTGCAGATCTGAAGATAGGAGCGGGGATTTTGAATTTGGATCTCTTGATATATTTTTTGCAGGTGGATTTTATCTAAAATCAAGAGGAAAATCAAGTTATTTTTTGTCCAAACCCTCTCCTTCTTGGAGAGCGAGGGTTTCACCATTTATCAAATATTTTGTGTACATTTTTCTCTTTCTTTTCAAACTGCAAGCAAGAGAGGTCATCTCTTGTTCCAATACGATTTTTTCGAAAGATTTTTTTTAATTTTCTTAAATTTGTTTAGGCTTAAGAAATTGAATTACGAAATTTCTTTTTAGGCCGCAAGCAGTTTAAGGCCAACCTTGAATTAGTTTGAAAGCATTTTGAAAGGGTTTTTTATTATAGAAATTTTTTACAAAAAAAAAAAAAAAAATCAAGATTTTTCTCACTTGGGTTTCATTTTGCAGACTTGGAAAAAAAAATCTTGTGAAGCCACAAGCTCCTCCTAGCCACCAAAGCCAAGAGTTGTGGGCATATAGCATTATCTTGTGGTTTAAAATTTTTGAAATCCTTCCTAGCTAGATGCAAGCATTTCTTTAATCACAAATTGGCATAGCCATAGGCATAAAAGGTTTGATCTCTATTGAAATATTTGTGCTAACCCTAGTTTTATTTTGCAAAGAAATTAAATCATTTTGGAGGAGTATTTTATTAAAATTTTGGCAAGAGATTCAGCGTTTAAAGTTTGTAAAATTTTTCCAAGGCCGCAGGCTTATTTGGGGGGTTTTCCTCCTCTTAGTCGTGAGCCTAGAGGGTCGAAATCATACCACTGGGGGCGAGAGCCATTTGGGCTTAAGTGACTGCCAAAAATTTTTAAGTCCTAAGGCCTTGAAATCTCAAAAAAGAAATCACTTTAAAATTAAAAAAAAAAAAAATTAAGCCATTTTCTCCAAGACCGTAAGCTTCCAAGGCATATTTTTTCTCAAGGCCAAGAGCTTCTCTCTCACGTGGTACGAAGTTTCTTAAGGTTAACATTGTGGTTTTCACATGGATTTATCATCAAGTTTAAGCCTTTGCCTTGCAGGGAACTTTTGCACATTATTGGGAGTTTGAGATTAATAAATTTTCAAGTCCTTTGTCCCCTTGGCCAAGAGCAAAGGAGGCTCAGTTTTTTTTATTCCAATGAGGATCATAGTTCATTGATGATTAGGAGCAAATTTCTTGCACATTCGTTTGTTGCTATTTTCTTCTCTTTTGTAATTTGGAGAGACCTTCTTTCATTAAAAGATCCATTTTTTGTAAACCCTCTTCAAGGTTTAAAGAGCCCTTCTCTCTATCAAAAGGTCTTACTTTTGTAACTTTCATTAATAAGATTTTTGATTTCTTGAGGAAGCTTGGGAATTCATGCCATGGTATCCCTCCTCCTTATTTAAAAGGGAGGATTTTCTAAGTTACTAAATTAGATTAGATCTAACTAATAACTTGATTCTTGTATCTAATCCCTCTTATCTTGTCATAATCAATTTCTATTGTAAGCTATTGTTACTTGGTTGAGTTGCACTTGGGTATTCTTGTCTAAAACTCATTTGAAATCTAGATTAAAGTAATAACTGCCATTTTTCAATTATCTTGTGATCTTAAAGTTGTCTATCATTTGTAATTGAGGTATTTGAGTTCTTTTTTCTAACATTGTTACACTGTCATCCCTTGTTTCATTCAGTAATCATTATATGCTTCATTTGTTATTTGTGTAAGTTGACCTAATCTTGTTCTAAGTATTTAACATTATCTTATGGATTAGTATCTCTTTCTTTGAAGCATCTCTGGTTATAATTGCATCTCATTGAAGCATTTCATACTAGACCTAGATTTGCATTCTTAAAATCTACTTCCAAGCATAAGCTTGGTTGAATAAAAAGTAAGGTCAACCTTCTTCATCATTCAATACAAGGAGCTTGACCCTTAAACAACAGTTAAAACATGTGACTTTGTAGTTCTCTTGTGGCTGAGTCCCTTGTAGGAACGGAGGCTTTTGGGTCGTTAGAATTCCTGGGCAAGTATCATTAATGAGGCCTTGGCCTCCTTCCCCAACACATCTTTCTACAACCTTGTTCTAAGGCAAGCTTTGACAAATGAGGAAAAGGCATTCACCTTAGATTAGGCATCTCACTTAGTCTAGTCTTGCATTCATCTAACTTTCATCTCATTTGGGCATATTGTTAATTGTGAGCATTTTATTTTACTTGCAAATTTACATTACTACTCTTGTACTTGCCATTTAAATTCCTTGCTCATTATCCTTTGATATATCATATTTTATTGGAGCATCTCTTTGAAGTAAGGTACAAGTTTCTTTCATTTTGCAAGTTACATCTTATTGTTCATATTTTAATATTGTGTCATCTCTTGTACTTACCTTGTCTTGTAGCATTGCTTGTCTTGTGGCTGAAAAATCATTCTATTTTGCAAGTATTGTAATTCCATTTGAGCATTGTTAAGGCATTGGTCTATAATCTTTATATCTTGTTGAATGCTTCATTGATCTTAATTGAATATATCCTTTACATTGCTCATTTAATAATCATACTTGCTAAATAATCCTTAATTTCAAGTTACTTAGATAGGCAATTGCCTTGCCCTTAGTCTCCTAGAACTTGTTGTTTCAACAAGTTTTCCTTCACTAACCATCTTTAGGGACCACCCCCCTCATCATACTTAGGAGAGATCTTAAACCGAGTTAGTAGGGAATCAATGACAAGCGACGGCCCCTGCTATGAGCATTGCGCCACAAAGATTATACCTTGTGGGGTTGGAAACTTTTCCCACATTTAGGTGTACATCTTAGGCGACAACACTAACCATTCAACAAATTTGACTTGCAGAAAATTAGCCTTCCTCTCACCATTAAATTGGCCCCCGCACCTTTCCCTCGCTTAGCCTCTGCGCACTCACAAATCAGCCTCCCCAACAACTACGCCCCCTTGCTTCAATAATTCAACCTCTCCAACCTCTATCAAATCAGCCTTCTAGAACACTTCTGAAATTATCCTTGTATTCTCCTTCCTTCTCCTCAGTCGCCTTGAACCTCTCGCTCAAGAGAATTTGCTCTCTCCTTATTGGGAGCATCGTTTTCCTAAAATTGTTATAGATGCCTCTCTTCTTTGTTTGTCTTCACCTCTCCCTTAGACTTTCATTTATAATCTTCATTAAGCTAAAATTCCTAACCCTAATCAACAAATTCGGCTTGGAGAAAATTTGTCGTCCTCTTACCGATAAATTGGCCACTACGCATTGCTCTCGCTCAACCTCTATGCACTCACAAATCAGCAAATGAAGTTATAAACTAAACCTAATGGAGAGGTGAAGACACGGTGGCGGAAGCAATTTTCTCTAGAACGAGAGGCTCAACTAGATTCAAGAGAAGGAAGAGTGTAGGGAAATTTCAGGAGCATTTCCAAAAGGCCGAGTTCATGAAATCGAGAGGTCAGATAGCTAAAGCACAAAGTAGGCAGAGTTGTGGAGAGGGAAATTTATCTAGTAGGCCGATTTTTCTTTAGTGCACAGGGGCCGTACAAGGAGGAAAGGAGAGGGCCAATTTGCTAGTGCTAGAGGCCGAGTTTCTAAAGGGCCTGGTGTTATCAAAACCGATGGAACAGGTCAGCGTGACCTATTTCGGGGTCAAACTAATCCAATTCAAAGCTTGGATCCAAAAATAGTTGGTTATGTACCAAACCAGCCTTTTTCACTGAATCGACTACTTTTGTGCCGAACAAGCAAGTTTTGAACCCAACTGGCTGATTTTGTATCAAACCAACTGTTTCTATACAATTTGACCACAAATGTTCCAAATGCAGTTTAAAAAATAAACAAGAATTTTTGAGTGGGACAAGCTTATATTCAAGCCTATGGCCCAAGTATTTATATGCAATTCATTGTAATGTCAAATTCTTAAAGCAAAAGTGATAGTCTCCATTAACTTTCATTTTCATCGTTTTACTTAAATTTTTAACATTACCATGAAATGACTCTGGATGTTTGAGGGTGGTTCCAACCTCATTGGATTTCATATGGAATTTTAAGTACAATTTTTCAGGATTTCAGGATTGGGTGGATTGCAACATTTCCATTGGATTTTGTCATGTACAAGGGTATGGTACTAGTATTTAATCAAGAGCACCAAGTCCTTTATGTACCTTGATGTTAGTAGCATTGGTTGTTGAACGAACATGCACTGGTGTGGATGGCTGGTACGATCGCACACGAAGGACTCGGCTAGGGTTTTTGCCCTACTGCTGCTGCACTTGGGCATATGGTTTCCATCCCCTGCATAACGGACCGTCACCCCCGTTCAATCAGCTCACTGCCGGACTGTGCTGAACGGACTGTTAGCCGACAGTATTTTATTTTATTCGCATTTCTCACATCGGTTTCGAGTTTTACCGCTGTCTTTTTCTGATACTGTAACTGTCGCTTTTCCGGGTTAACCTACGATCCGAGGTGTCTTCAGATCTAGGGAACTGCCGCCTATGGAAGATATCGAAGCCGTCGATTATTCCGCCGACCCTCTGGAGGGGGTATCTATCTGGCGGACCCCTATATCCTCATCTGGTGGTCTTCATATACCTGGTCCCTCTGCCTCCGCTCCTTACCATTTCTCTGATCATATTCCGGGTAATCCTGTGATCCTTCCAGATGACCCCCCTACTTGGTCGGTTTTCTCGACGCCTCCGCATTCCCCGTCGACCCTAGGGTTTGTATCTGGCTACCTTAGCTCAAACCCTAGCCTATACCCTCCGACCTCCGGCCCTAACCCTCCGCCGCATTACATTCCTCATCTGGGTGTATCCTCTGGCTATCTGAATACCTCCGGCATCTCCTCCGGCAGTTTTACCTCTGTGCCCCCGCTCACGGGTCATCCCTCCATTTCTGATCCCTCTCTTACAGGTCTCCAACAGGACCCGCCGCCCTCCAGACCTCACCATTCCAGTCGGCTGCCTGATTCCCCTTCAACCCGGAACCCTAAAAGGCGGAACAAGTGTTTCAAATCAAGAGAAAGCACGTTCTCCTCAGATTGGAAGGGGATATACGACTGGGTGACGCTATGGACTTTGCGGACCGTGTACTGGTTGGACGCATCCGGGGTCGCAATTACACGGCAGCAAGATGAAGACATGGGCAGTTGTTGTCTGGGGTCATCACTTGGCGGAAATCCCATTTGTTCAGACCTTCGTACGGGGCTGGTTCGCCATGCATTTTGCTCGTGCAGACCACACCAATTGGGTTCTTTCATCTTTCTGGCATTTTGACCATGCCCCTGTACTCTTCAAGCGATGGACCCCCCTATTTGATCCAGAGACAGAACAGATTGGCATCAGACCTGTTTGGATTCGCCTCCCAGGGCTCCCTCTTCAATTCTGGTCTGAAGATGTTTTCCAGCGCATTGGTAATGCCATCGGTACCTACATGGACCATGACAGATCTTACAACCAGACGGTATGATGGCGTATGCACGCATTCTTGTTAATTTGGACACTCGGGGAGGACTTTTGGAGACTATCACCATTCAGTGGCGGGACACTACACGGAAGCAGCCCATCGATTATGAGGGTATACCATATCGATGCCGCAGGTGCCATAAGGTGGGACACATCTTCCGGGATTGTCCACTCATTCGGCGAACTAGGTCTCCTGATATGGAGGAACGGGACTCTCGGCAATCCGAAGACATTCATGTGGAGCATCATAATGAAACACCAGTTCGCCCACAGACTGAAGGAGGCAACATGGATGTCCCGCATGCAGCCAATCCAGCACCAGTTTCCATTGCACCAGTTCCTCCTTCGTCATCAACTATACAACCGACGCCGGATCGCGCTGACACTCACTCGGGTAAGTCACAAAATCCGTCATTGTCTCCTCCTACTTCATGTTCATCATCGGATTTGCACTCTCAATCTGTTACATTATCTGTTTCCTCTTCATCGGCTCCTCAGTTTATTTCCTCCTCTCAGTCATCTATCTCTTGCTCTCTCCCGCATCCACCTCCGATCTGCCCTTCTTTGCGGGTCACTTTACCCCAAGTCCCCTCCTCTGATATCCCTGATCCGGCCAATCCCCGTTACTCCCTTCGCCCTCGCACAAAGGATAAGGGACCGGCTCACTGACTCTCAAGAATACCAGGGGCAGACCCTCTCGTCTCTCCAAAGCTCGCCACACAGCTGACACCGAAATCGCCCTTGGGCGTCAAAAGACCATATTCGGGGCCCTTAGAGCACAGGACGGCCCCCTGCACTCCCCTCCATGAAGATCCTATCCTTCAACTGTAGGGGGTTCGCTAGCAAATCCAAAAAGCTAGCATTGAAGCGGCTTCTCCAATCATCTGCCCTTGATATCATTTTCCTTCAGGAAACACTCTGCCAGGCCGATCCCCTTACCAAGTTACTCCAATCCTGGTTTCCCTCCTGGGCTTTCCAGGCCATTGATGCATCTGGTAGATCTGGTGGTTTGGCTATTGGAGTAAATAATAGATCAGCTGAAATCCTGAATTATTTTGGGGGTCGAAATTTTATCGGTCTTGATATTATTTCCCATCAAATAGGACGGACCATTAGACTTATCAACATCTATGGCCCGTGCACGGATCGTGCCACCTTCTGGAGACACCTATTGGAATCTGAGATTTTTAATGCGGACAATATAATACTTGGAGGAGACTTAAATTTCTCCTTAGGCTTTTGTGAATCATGGGGGCATCATGCTCAAATTGATCCGTTGACAGACTCCCTCACAAGCCTTCTGGAGGACCATAACTGGATCGACATTCCATCGGCTCGTCTCCAATACACATGGACCAATAATAGAAATGGCGAACAAAGTTTGGCCAGAAGACTCGATCGGTTTCTTGTCAAGGAACCTCTCTACAGCGTCTTGGCCCGCTCCCGTCAATGGGTTGGATCTGGGGGCATCTGAGATCATCGACCCATCTACATTGAGGCTGAGAATTCCTCCCAGAAGATAAAAAGTCCTTTCAAGTTCAATGCCTCCTGGCTCCTGGACCCTTCATATATTCTACTGGTACAAAATTTCTGGAATTCCAATCCTATCCGGGACAATGAGGATATCTCGGCTGGTTTTGTTAGGAAACTTTTTGAACTCAAACAGATCACTAAAAGATGGGCCCATCAAAAGCGTATCCAGGACAATCAGACCTTACAGGATGCGGAAAAAGCTATTGCTGCATTTGAAGAACAATCCACTGGAACCTTCCCCACACTGGAGAAGAAAGAGGAATATGCCTCTCTCATTACTAGGCGTTCACAGATACTGAAAGAAAGAGAGGAAAGCTGGAGGCTCAGAAGCAGAGCCATCTGGCTCCTGGAAGGTGATGCTAATACAAAATTCTATCATAAGTTTGCTAATGGAAGGAAAGCGATTAACACCATCTGGGAGCTTGGGGACGAGCATGGACATTTGGTCACTTCTCAAAGGAACCTAGCCAATCTGGCTACAGGCCATTTCCGAGGTATTTACAAGGCCCCAGCTGATGTTAATATATTAGAAATTATGAGGATTATAGAACTCTTTCCCAGTTTCGTGGACCAGGAAGACTCAAAAGAACTTATGAAAGAAGTAACTATGGCTGAGCTGGAGGCTACACTTAAATGGTTTAAGAAGGACAAGAGCCCTGGGCCGGATGGCTGGACGATTGAGTTCTACCTTGCTTTTTTCGATACACTGGGCAATGATCTACTGCAAATTGTGGAGGACAGCAGAAGAAGAGGTAGAATATCCTCGGCCATTAAATCGACCTTCATTGCATTAATCCCCAAATCTAATGCTCCCATATCCTTCGATGACTTCCGGCCCATCTCACTATGCAACTGCCTATACAAGATCATAGCTAAGACTATTGCAACCGCCTCAAGCCTATCTTATCACAGCATATATCCTCGGAACAATTTGCTTTCCTTCATCACAGACAGATACATGAGGCAGTTGCATCCGCTCAGGAATTATTACATACTCTGCATGTAAAGAAGCAAAAAGGTATGATCTTAAAAGTTGACCTCTCCAAGGCTTTCGATCGAACAAATTCGTTATATTTACGTCTGCTTCTCACTCATTTGGGGTTTCCTTACTCCTATATCAAATGGACGATGAGCTGCATTATGGATGTCAATTACAGTGTCCTTCTAAATGGAGAAGCCACCAATTTCTTTACTGCAGAACAAGGACTTCGTCAGGGATGCCCCCTCTCCCCTTTACTCTTCTACTTATTATGGATGGCCTCAGTAGATTGCTTGCATCTGCACGAGACAGACATCAATTAACTGGTATAAAGATAGCTGATGATTTCTTCCTCACTCATCTCCTATTTGTGGACGATGTCTTGATTTTCTTAAATGGTAGCATCGGTGACTCCACCACACTGCAGAATGCCATGCACCTATTCCAACAGGCCACTGGTATGAAGATCAATGTACAAAAATCTACTATCACCTCGGTGGGATGCACGGTCCATGAACTGCATTTGCCCTTCAGAGATTTCCCTTCATCTCCTTGTCCTTGGCTGATGGCATAAAATACCTTGGCTTCAGATTGAAGCCAATTAGATATAAAATAGCGAACTGGCTATGGCTCATCACCAAAGTGGAAAGGAGACTCCAGGTATGGTACCATCGATACCTTTCCAGAGCTGGAAGGCTGATACTCATCAAAGCTGTCATTGAAGCCACACCAGTATACTGGATGGCTCTAACTTGGATTCCAAAAGGCATACTCTACAGATTACAACTCATATGCAGCAGATTTTTATGGGCAGGACAGAAACCGGGCAGACTCTTTGCATGGGTCAAATGAGAACTATTGCTAAGCCAAAATCCTGGGGAGGATGGGTTATTAAAAAGCTTGATTTATTTTCAAAGGCGTTGGCGGCCAAACTGGGATGGCATCTTCTCACCTCGGAAAGCTTGTGGACCAAGGTGGCATATGCAAAATATATCAAACCTCTAAATATACTTGACTGGTTCTGCATCCAGCCGAGTTCTCTAAATGTATCCAGCATTTGGAAAGCTGTCATTAACACTATACCCCTTCTAAGAGATGGACTCACCTGGCGAATTCGGGAGGGAAAATCTGTCCGTATTGGACAGGACCCATGGGTCAGATGTGGAAATGCCCACAGACTGCCTATTGACCTTATCGGTCATCTCAAGGACAGGGGCATCACCCATATTGCTCATATAGGCGATCCTGAACGCTCTACATTTCTGCATCAGGCCTAGCTTAATGTTCACAATCTGGCGATCCCGACTCAATGGCACAATGCATGGACAGACTATACTGAGGCTCTATCACAGGCTCATATTAGACTCACAGAGGGACCTGACGAAATCATATGGGCATTGGCCAAGAACGAAGCATACTCTCCTAAAATGGGATATTTAACGCTCATCGAACCTATCAGACCTCCTATTTTACATCCCACCTGGAAGGCTCTATGGAAACTCAAATCTGCTCCTCGCACCCGACTGCTCTTCTGGAATATACTATTTGACAAAATCCCCACGGGTACAAATTTGATGAAACGATCCTTCCATGGTCCGTTTCATTGTCATCTCTGTCTTTCAGAGGAGGAAAGTACTGCACATCTTTTTCTGCAATGTAATGTCTCAATTCAGTTCTGGAACTCGCTCACTAGTCACTTCCCGAATTTGCAGAATTGGCATGGCAACACCATCCTCGATGCATGGGAATCATGGTTCCAACATCACACAGGCAAATCACGCAACATCCCTCTCCTGGCATGCTGGGCAATCTGGATCGCCCGAAACAAGGCAATTTTTGATCATCATGCCCCTCACTGGCCATCCATCCTCCTAAACACTATTGCTGATTACAACATTATTCCTGAAGAGGATACCTCTACCCTGACTCGAATCCTCAAGCTCCTGAACATGGACAAATCCAAGCCTTGGGCATTTTTCGATGGCTCAGCCCAAGAAATCGGATGCGGTGGGGGTGCGGTCTTATATGTCTCTGATACCCATTGTTTCAAACTGCAAATAAATCTAGGAAGAGGCACAAATAATTTTGCCGAGCTTTGCACAGCCAAACACATCATACAATTTGCCATTCAAAAACAATGCAGACACTTACAATTATTTGGGGACTCTAAAATTGTCTGCAGCTGGCTGAATAACACATCTCAATGTCATACTTTCACTTTGAGTCATATATTGGATGAAGCAAAAAGACTGATTACATCTTTTGACTCATTTTCATGTACTCATATCTACAGGGAACAGAACACCACTGCGGATCACCTTTCCAAAGAGGCTGCGCTCAGGCAAGGAGATCAGTGGTTAATACAGGAGGAGCTCGATGGACTGTTCTACCAACACTATCATCGTCCTTTTGATGATCGCATGGCTGCAGGGCATTAGGGCCCATCATAGTTCACTTACTGTTTATAATATGTTCATATAACATGTATTTATTGTTTTGTTACTGTTATTACTTCTCATCTAAGTACTTGACTCTCTGCGTAGAGATTGGACTTAGCATAATTTTGATACACTGCTCCCTGTGTGGAGATTTTGTTGACAGCAATTTTGATGAACTATGTGCTCCCTGCGTGGAGTCCTTTTGGATAGCAAATTTTGAACTGTACTAGTCCTATGGACTAAGATCTCGTTAGGCTTCATGCCTAAATATGAATGCTGCGGCATATACAAAATGTAATTTCTTACTCTAATAGAAATTACGACTTTTTTCCCAGGGGAAAAAAAGCATTGGTTGTTGAACTCCTCTATCATGACCTTACAAAATATGTACCCATCACTCAAACAAAATATTGACTTGACATGCTATGTTTCTTCTATCTTATTTTATTGTTTGGAGGGTGATATTAATGACAAATATCCCAATATAAATAATGATTTTGATGATAGGTAGGTATTTTTTGTAGCATAACTTTTTTGGATGCTAGAGACCATCTAGAGCATGTTTTTTGATGTAATTTCAGTTCAAAGATGGATTGCACTTGATGTTATTTTCATTATATGCACCCTTACATGTTATATAAATGAGAACTTTTGCTTATCTGTGCATAAATGGTTTGGATTCATATGGATGCACATGGATATATATGCTTTTCTTTTAAATTTTAATATTTTGTGTGTTTTTGGTCGACCAGTTTTTTGGGCCCATTTTTTATAACAGTTCCCAGTTTAGAGGGTTTTTCAGTTCAATCATCGATTCAGTTACGATAACATTGACAAGGTCAAATTCTTCAAGAGGTCAATTTTCTAGTGGGCCGAATTCCTTGGGACGAGTTTTCTAGTTGGGCCCAATTTACAATTTCCAGTAGTGCATTTTTTAGTGTATTTTTCTATGTCCAGGCCCAAATTTTCCCAAGGATTTTAAAGAAGGAAAATTGTTATAGGTGTATAATTACTATTGTGATGTGATTGATCTCTTTGACTTAATTTTTCCGTTGCAAATATTTTATTTGAGAAGTTAAACACTAGTGACTTTATTTTCACAAAAATTCTGAGTTTTATTCAGTAATTTTCTAGGAATAAAAATTGTTGAGGTATAAATAAATCTAGATTCAAATTGGAAATTTAACAAGTTGGATCCAACAATGGTAGAGGATCAAAAGTGAGAGGCTCTGAATACTGAGGAGGGACTAGAAACACTAATAGCAAGGACACAACCTTCTAATCAGGAGGAGGATCAAGATATTCCTTTAAGCTCTATCAAGTGTAGGCCAAGATGGGTCAAGCAAACTTTGAGCAATGTCGAGGAGCATCTGGATGCTCCTAGCAGCACTTTCAAGGAGAGTAGACCAACAAGGGGATTTTCCAACTACATGGCATTAACGAGCAGCATCAGTGAGACCGAGCCTTCTACATTTGAGAAGGCAGCAGACCAACAGGTTTGGAGAGATGCCATTGTGGAGGAGTACAAGTCCATCATGAAGAATGATATCTGGGAGACTATACCGAGGCTTGAGGGGAAGTCAGTGGTCACTTCTCAATGATCTACAAGATCCAACATATAGCAGATGGCAATCTCAAGAAGTATAAGGCAAGGTTTGAGGTGAGAGGGTTATCCCAAAAGGAAGGAGTATAGACTATGAGGAGAATTTTGCTCCTATCGCCAGATATGCATTGATCAGAGCAATCATTTCCATTGCTTTATAGATGTAGTTGAGGATATATCAAATGGATCTGAAGAATGCCTTCCTCCACGGGTTAATCGAGGAAGAGGGTTTATATTGAGTAGCCACAGGAATTTAAGGCACATGGGAGGGAGTTCCATGTATGCAGGTTAAAGAAGGCATTGTACAGAGTTAAGCAAGCACTAAGAGTGAAGCGGATTCCAACTTGTTTTATGTACTTGTTGATGGATACCCATTCATCTTGGTGCTCTATGAGAACGATCTCTTCAGATGAGATCTAAGAGAGTCATATTAATATGTAAGCATGACCTTGCTTTGTAGTTCAAGATGGGCATTGGGATGATGAGCTACTTTCTATGATTGGAGGTGTAGCAGCAGTCAGGAGAGATATTCTTTGAGCATGGCAAGTATGCAATTGATATCCTCATGAGATTTAGGATGGAGGATTGCAGGTGCTATGAGATTAAAATACATATCCACGAATGAGCAAGTGATAGATATTCTCACCAAGCCCCTAGTGAATGGGAAGTTCTATAAGGACAAGTTGGGGTGCTGGAAATAACTTCCTTGCTAGGAGGGAGTGTTGATTTTGTAGGTTTGTAAGGTCTTCTGCATAAGCCAATGTCTTGCATGTTGCAGAAGAATTCCTCTTTAGGTGGTTGTTTAAGAGGAAAAACTAATGTGATTTCTTTCCTTAGTTTTTAGGAAAACACATTAATTAATTTAATTGATTAATGTTGGTAAATTCAGCAAATTTCCAAGCATAAATATTTAATTATTTAATTGACTTAAGATCTAATCTAAGTAATTGATTTAATTGAGTTAACATTTAATCCTATTTCTCTATCACTATGGAGATTGAGGGTTAGGGATTTTTCTCAATTTCAAATTATAAAAAGAGTTAAAGACTTAAGAAAAGAGTTGTACACATTTACCAAAGCACAGAGACAACAATCAGCCACATGTGGGAGGCTGCGTAGGGTGTTTTGCCACATGTGGAGGAGACAGTTGTTGTTGGAAATTCTCTTAATATTTCTAAGTTAATTTATAATATAATTTCTGTATTTCTAAGGCCAATTTCTCTAATAAGGAAGCCCCTAGTGTACTTGTGTTTTACAATTTTAGATTTTATTTTATAGCAAATAAATTATCTGTTGAGTTAAAGTAATTTATGGGAATAAAATAGTTGTAGGAAACTCAAATATAAACCTAACACTTAGAAATTAACACGTATATTGTATCTTATGTTTCGGACACCAATACATGAGGACATGTAATCTGGCACATATCCTGCTCACAGGAGACTTTCCAAACACGTGTCTCACACATGCCATCACCGTATTGTTGGAAATATTGTTATCATTGATGTCAAAGACAAGGGGAGACTACTTATGTCCAAGATAATGATTGGAAAATGAAGATTGTTGGAAATTTTGTTTTTGGACTTTTGATGCCCCAATTGGATACCCTATCTTTGAAGGCATTTTTACTCCAATTACCTAGCTCAAATGGGAGCAAAGGATATATGGTTGAAAATCTTAGTCCAAGAATTTTCCAACAATATATGGCACTCCCTTTAATTCCATAGGAATGAGGATATATGAAATTTTGTCAAGATGACCTAATCAACGTACATGTCGGCCCCATTCAAATACCATATCTTTAAACGCATTTTTACTCCAATTACCTAGTTCAAATGGAAGAATGCAATATATGGTTGGAAAGCTTATTCTGAGACCTTTCCAACAGTATATGTCCCTTCCTTTAATTCCATGGGAATGAGGAGATATGAAATATTTCATCAAGATGACCCATCCAAAGTACAACCAGGCAAACCCAACCAGTTTTACAAGTCGGCCACATAAGTTAACATACAAACACTATAAATAAAGGGCATATGAGTTCATTTTAACATCAAGACATCGAAGGACATATCTAAAGTCGCAAGAGGAGCTAAGGAATAACTTTTGGGGTGATTCGTAGGGTCTAAAGGTGGAAGCAAGAATTTGATTTATGGGGTGAACGAGTCATCCTGGAATTTTTGCTATATCTTTTCCTCTATAATGTTTCAGACCATGAAACTTGAAGGAGATATAGAGAAGATCTTTGTGTCCTATGGTTAAAATCTCTGACATTAGTTCGCTATAATTTCGAAGATATGATTGAAGGAAGTTAGACTTCTTGAATGCTCCTAAAATCTTTGTCAAATAGGTCAACTTGGAATTTTTGTTATATATTTCTTTCTATGATGTTTCAAAATCTGAGATATGGAGGGGACATAGGAGGGATCTCAAGGTACCTTAGTAGAAATTTCAAACTTTGTTTCGCTCCAATTTCAAAGATATTATTTGAAGAGGTTAGTGTTCTTGAATGTTCATGAAACATGCTCCAATCAGGATAGCTCATCATTTTTGCTACAACTTTCATTCTGAGATGTTTTGGTCAGTGAAATTTGGATCAAAATATCTCTAGGTACCTGTGGTAGAAATTTCAGAACTAGATTTGCAAACTTGAATACGTAGCATGCGATGCAATTCATTCTTGGGAAGAAGCCACAAGCAACAAGTTTTGGGAGAAATAGACTTGGTGAAGGAAGAAGCAGCAGGTATGCCTAGTGAAGGAAGAAGCAACAGGTATGCCTAGTGAAGGCAGAAGCAAGAAACAAAGATGGAGAAGACAAAAGCAACAACTAGACTTGGTGAAGCAGACACAACTAACAAACATTGTGAAGAACCAAGCAAGTCACTAGGTGCTTATAAATATTTGCAGTAGTGGGGATTGATGTCTCCTATAAACAACAAAGTGGCTTGGTGTCTCGTGTAGATTGGTGCCTGCAAAGCAGCAGAGAGGACTTGTGTGTCCTGTAGGTTTGTGCCTACAAAGAAGCAAAGGGGATTGATGTCTCTTGTAGGTTGGTGCCTACAAGATCCTTCATATAAAGAAGTTTTGTGGTTTTCTCCCATAAGGGTTTCCATAAGTAAAAACTGTCGTTATATTGATTCACCCCTCTTAGTATAATTGTGAATTCCAACAATTGGTATCAGAGTAGCTTCTTTCGATAGCAGTCTAACCACTAAGAGGTAGATCTCAAAGGGACCATGCCTAGTCTGGATGAATCTTGTGCATCCAAAGCTCCATTATTGGATGGATCAAAGTATGTTTTCTAGAAAATAAGAATGAGGCATCATCTAAAGGCTCATGGCATTTATACTTGGCAATGTGTAGTGGATGGAATAAATTACAATAAGCATAAAAAAGAAGCCATGGATATCATCTTGCGTGGCCTATCAAAATCAAATTCCGCTAAATTGATTCATTATGACTCTGCTAAAGAGATTTGGGAAAAGCTACAAAGAATTTATAAGGGAGATGACTTTCACACTCCATGTAAAACAAAGACAAAAAAGTCAGCTCGAAAGGAAGCAGCCCCAAATATTCAAAGAAGATAGGAGAATTCAAATCTTATGATTACTCCAACGATAAGTCAGATGCAGAGGAAGCGTAATCTATCTCAAGAGGAACTAAGAAGGCAAAGCCATGAATGCTCAAGCCACTAATCATCAAAATGAAGATTCAAACTCAAAAGAAAGAATAAAGAGTTAGAGGATCTATTATAGAATATGAAGAGAATATCATGATTTTGATGAATCATCAATCATCCTCCTAAAGTTAGAACTAGAAGAGTGTTACTTTTCTTAAAACTCTACAACCACTTAAATGAATTACTAAAACCAAGGCAATTGAAAACTGAAACCAAATTTACTTTCACCATGATACAAAGTTTCTTAACAATTTATAAGCAGTGGAAAATAATCAAGAGATAAAAACACATTCACCAAAATTGAAAAAGTTGTTTACCAAGGAAACCCAAAAGGGAAAACATGATTTCTTTGTTATGGTATATTATTGATAGTTCTTGCACAATTGGATCTATTACAATTCACGCTACCTTCAGCAACTAGCAATCTGTCTCTGAGAACACACTTGTTCTCCTACTGAACAGCCTTGGCTTTCCCTTGCAATCCTTGATCCCTGCTCCTATTTCCTTGCGCACTCGCAACCCTTATTTCATAATGCAAATCTTCGCTCCTATTTTATAGCGCAAATCCCCCAATTGTGGCCTCTTATTTCTTAGGGCACAAGCTCCTCAAATCTACACACACACACACACACAAAGAATGATCTCACAAGAAATGTGTTATCCTGCTCCTTTGTCTTCCTCTTTATAGACCCAATTTGAGCATGCAAGTAGACCTAGCTCAATTTAGAAGCTCGACTTCTAATTATGAGTTAACTGAGAGTACTACTCATCCTTTCTCCAATCATCACTTGGAGTCTTAACTCATTCTCTCTCCAATCAATAATGAAGACTAACTCGTTCTAACTGAACTTGTAATTGTCGCCTCGTTCTGTAGTCAAACTGAAAAAGACTCCAAGTAACTGAAGCTCCAACCCTACGCATGCAATCTAAATGATAATTCCAGTAAACTGGAAATAAAGTCATTGTAATTGAAGTTTATTTCCTAAGCTCACACTCATGCTAGAGAAAGACAAATTGAGGTCTTCACTAGCTAAGGCACAAGCCAGAAGACCTTCACTCGCTATAATTCCAGGACTCCCTATTAGCGAGGAAGGGATTTTGAACAACTCCCAACTTATATCTGAAATAGACGAAACTACCTCTTGCCAATGACTTAGTCAATATGTATGTTGTATGCTCCTCTGTTGGAATGTACGGTAGCTTAACTATCCCTTTCTGCACACAATCCCTAAGATGGTGATACCTGAGCTCAATATGCTTGCAGCGATCATGAAACGCTGGATTCTCAAAGAGCTAAATGCAACTCTGATTCTCACAGTGTGTCACTGTAGGCTCCATCCCCTGCTTGAAAAGTCCCACAAGCAGCTTCCTCATCTAGATAGCTTCACACGCTGCCAAACTAACAGCCATGTACTCGGCCTCTGTTGAACTGAGCACAACTGATCTCTGCTTCTTGTTGAACCAGCAAATAGTTGTTCACCCATTGTTGAAGATGAAACTTGATGTACCCTTCTGATCTGTTAAGCTCCATGCCCAATCCGCATCTATGAAGCCCTCAAGCCTCACTCCATCAACCTATCTATACCATAATCCATAATCTGTTGTGCCTCTAAGATATCTCAAAACATGCTTCGCAGCGACCCAGCGAACTCCTGTAGGGTCAATCATAAATTGGCTCAATTAGTTCACTGCAAAACAAATATCAAGTCGTGTGTCGACTAAGTACATCAACGACCCGATTAGTTGCCTGTACAATGTAGCATCTACTCACTCTACTATGCTAGCATCCACCTTCCTCCAGTCTATAACTAGAGGTGTGGTCATGGGCCTACAATCCTTCATATGAAACCTCTTTAGGATCTTTGTAGTGTACTTCCCCCACCCCAAGAAGATTTCCCCATCACACTGCCATACCTCCAACCCAATTAAATAGTGCATAAGCCCTATATCCTTCATCTCAAAATACCTTGCAAGGTCTGCCTTGAAATCCTAAATCAAATTGTTTGCTCCAATTAAGATAAGATTGTCGACATAGAGCACTAGAATGAGCAGAACTCGTCCAACCGTGATGCAGTATAGGTTGGCATCTACCTCACTCTTACTGAAGGCCAATCCTCGAAGGTAGCTATCAATACAAGTGTATCATGCTCTCGAGGACAATTTGAGCCCATATAGATCTCTCTTCAACAAATAGACATGAGTGTCTCTACTAAAGGTCTCAAAACCCTTTGGCTTCTCCATATAAATCTCTTCCTCAACCACCTCGTTGAGGAATGTTATTTTCACGTCCATCTGGTGGATCTTCCACCCCATCTATGCTACAAGTGCTAGAATTGTCCTGATGAATGAATAACGTGCCACTGGAGCAAATGTCTCGTCATAGTCAATCCCCTCAACCTGCTAGAAGCCCTTGGCCACAAACCTGGCCTTATACTTCTCCACACTCCCATCTACTCCATGCTTCACCTTGTACACCCAGCATGAGCCTACCATTGATTTTCCCTCTAGCCATGGCACAATTTCCCAGACATCGTTCTTCATGATGGAGGAATATTCCTCCACCATGGCATCCTGCCAAACCTGCTGAGAGGTTGCCTCCTCATAACAAGAAGACTTTGTGTCCAACAACTCAGTGATCAACGCCATATATCCTATGTACCATTGCAACTGCTTGCTCTGCCTAAACATAGAGCTAGGAGTCTCAACTTGTTTCTAGGCCTCTTGAATTAACCTATTGACCCACTTGGCTCTCTTCCTCCCTATGCTGGGAACCACTGATTGAGTGGCTGCCTCCACTCGTCCTGACCTCCCCTCATCTTGTAATGACTCCTGGTCATCCTGTTATGCAGCCCTCTTGCCACCTGCGTGAGACTCAATCTGTGAAATTGGTTGAGGCTCCTACTTGGAAGCAAATAGCTCCTCCTTAGGTACTCCAGCCTACTCTCGCTCCAAGGATGCCCTCAGAGCTCTGTCCTCCTCAAACCCCACATCCCGCCTGATAACTATCTTCTTGAGTGATGGTATGTACACCTTGTATGGTTGAGTTGTCTCACTGTAACCCACGAAAATTCCCATTTCAGTTCTGGGCTCCAACTTCTTCCTACTCTCTTTGGTCACATGGTAGTAAAATTTTGTGTCGAAGATGTGGATGTGATAAACATCAGGCTTCTTGCCTATGAAAGCCTCGTCTAGTGTAACTTGTCCAAGCACCTTGTGTGGACTCCTATTTTGCATAAATATTGCAGTGTTGCATGCCTCTACCCACAAGAACATAAGCTGTCCCTAGATATGCAACATGGCCTTGGACGCTGCAACTATGTTGCAACTCTTCCTCTTAGCCACCCCATTTTGTTGAGGGTTATGGGGTGTTGTGAGCTCTCTCCTAATGCCTCCCACGGCACACACATCCCTGAAAGCATTGGAAAAATATTTCTTGCCATTGTCACTCACTCCTCAATGCTTTGATCTTCTTCCCGATATGATTTTCTACTAAGGCCTTAAACTCCATGAACTTGGAGAAGACCTCCTCCTCCTTTTTCATAAACAAGATAAATATCTTCCGGGAATAATCATCTATGAAAGGGGCATAGTACCTATGTGTCATGAGAGATGTAGACGATGAGGTCCTGCATACCTCTGAATGTACTAGTTTCAAAATCCTTTTGGCTCTGTTGTCTCGGCCCTAAAAAGATGACTTGGCATACTTGCCAAGTGTAGACCACTTGCACACATCATGTTGGTCGAATGCGCATTGTGGTAGTCATGTGGCAATCTGTTGAAGGATCTTCAGCGCCCCATGATGCAAGTGACCCATGCGTCTGTGCAAAAGTTCCCCCACATCTCTACTCTACACACTTCCTGCCTTACTGCTCAAGGTTGTGCATGTCTCAACCTACATCCTATGGATATTCTTCATCCTCACTCCAATTTGCTTCATTGATCCACAAGCAAAGTGCTTGAGGTAAGCCTTACCTCTGCTAGAGATGACATCACAACCCTTGTCCTCTAGGGTAGCAACAAAAACAATGTTCTTCTTAAGGCTTGGAACATAGAGGACATCCCTTAAAAGGAGAGAACTCCCAGACTCCCTCTCAAAGTTAACAATACCAACTCCCCTAGTCAAGTAATTTCCATCATCTCCTAGCTCAATATGAAATAGCCTATCCTCCTCCTTCAGCTGGCTGAAATACTCCTTATTCTCGATCATGTGGAAGGATGCTCCAGAACCAATGTACCATACAATGTTGCCTACTAAGCTTGCCATGCAAGCTATCAATGAGAAGCCTGAGAAGAAAACTCATCTACCTCAGTTGATGCATCCATAGGATCCTTACAAGACCCCTTCTTCCTATTAGGACACTTAATGAAATAGTGTCAGACTCATGGCAATGGAAACACTTGATCTTGCTCATATCTTTCTTCTTCTTCTCACCCTTCTGACTAGACTCGGCCTTACCTTGGCCCTTCTTTCCCTTGGCTTTGCTACCTTTGCCTATTAGGGCAAAGTTCTCCTCATCCTTTGTCTTTGTTGATCTTCCAACTCTTGTCCCTCTCTAGATTTCTTCTTGAATGCAATATAACCACAATCTTTCCCAATGGGAAGATTCTCTCTGCCACTAGCTACATCCTCAAAATTCTCCCAAGGCTTTTGAAGTCCCAAAAGCACAAGACTCGCAAGGTCATTGTTTGTTATGGTATCACCCACTTTAGCGTACTCATCTTGAACCTGGGTGAAGTTGGAAAGATACCTAATGATGTGATCTCCTTTGCTCGTCTAGATACTTCTTAGATTTTCCTTCAAGGTAAGCTTCTTGACATTGCTAGAACCCTAATACGGATCTAAGATGGCTTTCCACATCTCATATGTTGTCTTCTTCCCATGGAGATAAAGGATAATATGGTCTTTGACCCCCTCAAGAATGATCATCCTATCCTTGGTGTCATTCTTATTATGTTGGATCAACCATTGGGCAATTTGAGGTGGGACTATTTGATTCTTCGCAAATTGTAGAACTCCATTATCTTCCAACACCACTAAGATCTGCTCCCTCCATGAGCAGAAGTTTGAGGCTCCCTCTAAACAATGATCTGCCCTTAGTCTCTGGAAAGCCATCATGTTATCCAAACACTAATCTTCAAAACTCTAGGGCAAGCGTCCTGCTTAAGTTGCACTCTTTACTTACTAAGCATTTTGGTGTTGGTCTTTATGTTGATATTTGCTCTGATACCATGTTAATTTTCTTGAAACTCTACAACTACTTAGATGAATTACTGAAAACAAGGCAACTGAAAACTGAAACAAAATTTACTTTCCCCAAGATACAAAGTTTCTTAACAATTTATAAGCAACGGAAAATAATCGAGTGATTAAAACACATTCACACAAATTGACACACTTGTTTACCAAGGAAACCCAAAAGGGAAAAATGTGTTTTCTTTGTTGTGGTAGTTTATTGATCGTTCTTCAGCAATTGGATCTATTACAATTCTCACTGCCTTCTGCAGCGAGCAATCTATCTCTAAGAACACACTTGTTCTCCTATTGAATAGCCTTAACTTGCCCTTCCAATCCCTAATCCCTACTCCTATTTCCTTGCGCACTAGCAGCCCCTATTTTCTTGTGCAAATCCTGGCTCCAATTTTATAGACAAATCTCCTATTTCCTTGAGCACTTGTGGTCTCCTATTTCTTAGGGCACAAACACCTCAAATCTACACATACACACACAAAGAATGATCTAACAAGAATTGTGATTATCTTGGGCCTTTGTCCTCCTCTTTATAGACCCAATTTGAGCATGCGAGTAGGCCTAGCTCACTTTAGAAGCTTGAGTTCTGATTGTAAGTTAACTGAGAGTACTACTCGTCCTTTCTCAAATCATCACTTGGAGTCTTAACTCATTCTCTCTCCAATCAATACTGAAGACTAACTCGTTCTAACTGAACTTGTAATTGCACCTCATTCTATAGTCAAACTGAAGAAAACTCCACGTAACAGAAGCTCCAACTCTACGCATGCAATCTAGATGATCATTGCAGTAAACTAGAAATAAAGTCATCGTAGCTGAAGTCTATCTCATGAGCTCGCACTCATGCTAGAGAAAGACAAATCGACGTCTTCACTGGCTAAGGCACAAGACAAAAGACCTTCACTCGCTACATTTTCAACAAAGAGGCAAAGAAAATAGAAGATACACTATTAAGTCAACTAGAAGAAAAGAAAAGACATTGTAAGAAACTAGAAGCAGAGGTTGTTTCATTAAGAAAGGATCCAAAGAAGGCAAATGCTCAGTTGAATATGAACTTAAAGTTTGAAAAAGTGACTGAATCATTAGATAACATTCTCAATTGACAAAGATCATCGGCCCTCAAAATGTGACTTCGTTTTAAAGAAGATCGCGAGATGTTCAAATGAGAATCAAGCTCAAGACACCAAAAGAAGAAGAGGGCAAGCAGAGATCTAATCCTCAAATGAAAGAAAGTAGCACCAAGCAAGGAAATGAAGACCAGCCAAGACCCGAGAATGGATTTAGAAGAATTGTTCCATCAAGAAGGCTCATCACATCCAGGTATCAAAATTTCTTTTATGGGTATTACTTTCCATGCCATAACTTTGGTCATCAGGCAATAAATTACAGAGCCTATGTAAGAAATGACTATATGAGGAATAAAAGCATGGGACCATATAAGATCTCAAGTAATGGTTGTATGCAATGTTTTAAAACTCCGACTCTGACTCTGACTAGGCCGAGGGTCGACTCGGACTCCAACTCCGACTTGGTCGACTCGATTTCAATGACTCAGTGGTTGTAAAAAATACATTAAATATTTATTTTTTTATAAAAAAACATAATTTTAAAGATTTTCATTCATGTTTCCAAACACACAGCATTAGAATATAG